>WEIU01012746.1:1288-12466 GCA_013389925.1 Aegithalos caudatus | reverse complement strand
TTTTTTTTTTTTCTGAGAGAGAGAGAACTGGTGGCAGAGGGAAACTAGGAGCATATGCCTGTGATATAAATATCAAAGTGGAAGTATCTACCAATTGGGGCAGTTTGGTTTTGACTGAACACTTCATAGGGTACTGTTTAGCTGTTTTTCCCCCCAAAGATTTTTAATTTGAGAATTTCCAGAAATCCAAATTAATTGGCAGAGCTCAAGGAGAGGTTAAAGTCATTTGCAGGATGAACAGAAAAGATTTAGAAGGGAAAAAATTAAAGAGAAATATTTAAATAGAGGAAAATCAATGTCAAAAGTATTACAGAAACACAAAAGAAGCCAATCAAGTCGATTTTTCTAAGTAAATACACACTATCAGCAGATACACAACTTTTCAGATCACCATAGTAATCTGGAGGATGCTTTTCCATTTATTTTTTAAGTAGTAAAAAAATAAATTGATTTAATGGAACTATATAGACACCCTCTCCCCTTTCAAACATCCAAAGGGTTACATCTGGCTTTGCATGATTAGACTTTTTTATTATCCCTCCATAATAGCAGTCTTGCTTTAGATCAGTGCATTTCAAGCACTGCTTCTGTGTTTAAGTCTATCAATTCTAATAGGTTTAAAGAAGAGAGAGGGGGGAGAAAGATTATTCTGTATTCTAAAGGTTGTGAACTGCTTTTAATGCATGTGTTTTTCTCTCCATATGGGGGTGAGGGACAAGGGGAGGAGGGAAGGGTGGGAGAGGAGTTGCATTAGAAAGTCCCTCCTTTAAAAGTGTCAAACTCCAACCTGCACAGAACAGGGAAAGGGAGACCACCACCAACCCTCAGAAAATAATATAAAACAAACCTCAAAGGTAGAAGAAAATACCCAAAAGGAGAAGACTGCAGCTTGCAGTAATCTGTAAATGATTGCTGGCAAAGACTGGAGGCTTCGAGCTTGAGCTGTGTTTGTTCCAAAAGAAAGCCAAGAAGGACGGTGTTAATAAAGAGAGATTTAACTGAGGGCTGTGCTTGGAATAAAGTGGACTACAAAAAGGTCAAATTTGATCAGTTGGAGCAGATTACAAGGGCTTTAAAAGGTAGTGGTGAAGAAATGAAACTGGGACTGTGAAGCAATATAGCACAAGATTGATTTTGGGGGTGGAGAGAAGCTGGGACAAGTGCTTATCAGCTTGAGAAGGAGGAAGAGCTGTGCTGGGTTTGTTGTCATTCCCACACTGAGTAGAGTACTTGCTGCTTTTGTGGTTAGCTTTCCCTGCCGTGGTTTTTCTTCTTTTTAATTTTTTTTTTCGTTTTTAATATACCTATTTTATTATTGTTATTCCTACAATGGTGTCTATAATCTCTGACTTGGATCCTCTGAAAAGCTGGAAAGTTTTAAGGTAGGCCTATGTTTTCTTCTGTTTGGTACAGGCATTTTGGGTTTAGCCCTAAATTAACTGGAGCTTGAGTTATAATCGAAATGCGAGCCCTGGGCTTAAGTAAGAAAGGAGTTTCTGGTAATTAGAGCCCTTTTAAGATACAGCAAAACCTTTGAACAGATGTTTAGAGAGACCCGAGAGAGAATTTTTAAATATACTTCTCAGTGTTACAGTGCAGTAAGGAATTCCTTTTTTTCCTGTTTCTTTTTAAGGAGAGATTGCTCTGTAAATTCAAGCTAATAGTAAAGGCTCACACCAGTTGCAACTGCAGTGTTAACTCTCTGCTTTCCTTGCTGTGCTCTGCATGGAAATGAATGGGAAACTCTAGAGAAGCAAAAACAAACAGCATGAAAGTCGATCAAGAAGTGGAAAATAGTCTTGGGGGAAGGAATGGGGACTGAAGTGCTTGTTTCATGTTGTTGTTGAAACTTCCACATTTTGTTGCCTCTCTTAAGGCATGTGTTGGGCACTTAAAAGTTCCTACTTTTTTTATCTTCAGCACTAATGTTTGGGTTTTTTAAATTTGCATAGTGAAAAATAGTAATTTGATCTGATAAGGGGGGAAAATATCCCCATTTATGTTTGGTGCAGATATTGAAGATCCACAGTGTTAAATGTCTGTGTTTAATGCTGCTGTAAGTGCTTGGTTTTGCCTTATTGAGAATCCAGAAGTATAAAAGTTTGCAGATGGTTTGCAGAAACTTCAGTAAGACATTGGAAACATCTGGGAGTGTAGATGGCAAAATTATAAAATCACTTACATATAAAGTTGCATAGATACCTCTCAGCTTTTTTGCAAAACATTAAGCTACCTGCACCTAATAATTTTTGACTAAATTGCAAGGATTGGGGGCTATGAATTGTGATATTATGCTGTGTATGTAACAATAATATTTTAAAGTATACTTTAGATTCTTGATACTTTTTTAAAAAACTGTATTCTGAACTGAAAGAGGAAAAACAACATTCAGAGTCAAAGTATAAAGTCTACTTACATGACTATGTTTTCTTTTTTTCCTCACTGAACTTTCTATTTTAGGAGTTTAAAATTCTCTGACCATTTTCTGAGCCTCTATGTAGGGCTGGTCACTGACACCCTCCACCCTCGCCTGTGGCATGAGATTTGGCACAGGGGGGGTTATTGCAAGTTTATTTTATTTTATTTTTCAAGTGGTTTGGGGTTGTCAGCACAGAATGATGAGTTTGTATTTGACTCCAAAAGTCGGGGGCTGTGAGGGATGGAGGAGCGCGGGGCTGGGAGTGGCATCTGCGCCGGGGCTCGCCCTGCACCGGAGCAGAGAGCGGAGCCGGGCTGGCTCCTGTGACTCACCACCAGCGAATGCCACCCAAGAGCTTCTGCAGAGTCCCATTTGTGATGCCTTACTGTGTGTGTGTGTGCCCCAGAAGAGCTATTCTAGGAATTATTTTGAGTTTTATCTAGCTCTATGAGACTATTTCTGATTGCTCTGCGAGACAAGTCAGGTGATGCCAGGTTTGTGCAGAGTTGAAGGATGACACAGAGGACATGAAAGTCAAGAAGATTTAAGGAGGAGGCAATCTTGCCCTCTTGAAAAATCCTGCTTTCTTTTAAAAAGCCGTTTACATGTCTGTAAAATAAATATCTCCCAGGCACTTTTTCCCTACAGCATGCCTGAAGTTTCCTAACTTTGTGTGTGAATCTGGACACTGCAGCTGGATGGACACAGAGTAGGTCAAAGATGTGATTAAGTCTGGACATTTCTGTGTAGTTTCTGTGTATTATTAGAGCAGCAGCTCTGCACAGATGTGACATTGTGCAGCGCCACTGCAGGATGCAGAAGGTTAAGAGGTGGGAAAAGGCAATAGGTAATATGAGCAGAATGATCACTGAAAGAAAAAAAGAGAAAGAGCTAGAAGTCATCACATAGCTCATATGGCTTGGGACTTCTTGAACTGCAATGCCAGTTCTACCTCTTCTTATAAATTTTAACTCCTCTTCTGTGGGCCAATTTCCAACCTGTTTGAGGCCTCTGAAGTTCCTGGGTTTAGTGTGTCCCCAAAGAAGCCTGTAAATAATATTTATAAGAAACAGAGGAGTGTTTCTTTGTGTTTATTTTAGGTGCACAAACCAATTCTTTCAGACTCAAATGAGTTGATGTAGCAAATGCCGCCACCACCACCTCCAAAGTAGTGTCCTACACTGGTAAATTCTCAATTTTGTTTACTTTCTGCACCTCCATAATTTATTCTATGACTCCATCATCGTTTGAGGCCTGATTAGCTGGGAAAAGACTGAAGGATACAGATCCTGTGGAGGCAGCAGGTGGGAATATTTACACTGGGATTTAATAACCCCCAGGTGCTCAGAGCAGCCTTGGTGCTGGTTGCCCCCGTACCAGCTGAGCTCTGGCTCCTCTGCCCTGCTCCCCAAACCCTCTGGAAGCACTTCCCTTGGCCTCTGAATAAAGGTAATAATGAAGGGAAAGCTACAACATAACAACAGACCAGGCTGTGGCTGGTGGTGAAGCCTAAAAGTAGGGAGAGGTCATGTTGGAGCATGGTGGGATTTTGCTACACTTCTCCCAGCTAAGCTGGGAGAGCTAGCAGAGGCATAAAATAAATGGCAAAATGATGTGTGTATATATAATATTACTACATCAGGCCTCCCTCTTTGGTTGTGTCTGTCTGGAGTAGGACAGTGAGAGCTGCAATAATTTCTGGTAAGTCTCAGCTTCCTCAGGGTGCAAGAGCCCTAAGCAGTTTAATGTGCATTTTCTTTCACTGGATTTATTCAGAGTGGTCTAAGTACCAAAGTTACTGGAAAGAGAATGCATGGATTGGTTTGGTTTGGGGTTTTTTCCCTCCTGTTGTCCCTTTGGGGTAAGCTCCCAGCATAAGATCTATGCTGTGACACGAACACACCACTGCCTGATGTCCCTGTTCATCATCTGACTGCAATAAACACCATGTCCTGTTGTATTCCTTGGAGCCAGGAGAGATTGGTAAAACTCCAAGCCTTCAAAAGGGAAAAAATTCTTCAAAGCCTTCCCAGCAAACACTGTGCTCTCTCCCAGACCTCTGCAGACACAGAAATCTCATTTACCATCTTCAAAATGAGATGGGAGTTGGGATCGAGACCCTCTAGTGCATAAGAGACCAAAATCAGCTGCCTTGATTCCAGAAAGAGTCTCACAAGAGATAACTCTGTTTAGAACTTCTGCCATGTGACTTTTTTCCTCATATGTGACAGTGACAATGGTTTCTGAAGCAACCTGTGCTCTGAGCTCCTACAGCAGCAAAAGCAAAGTTGTAGCCAGGCAAAAAGGAGGAAAAAACTTGAATTCCTCAAGGCCACATCTGCTCTCTTGTTTTTCTGCCTTAATTTGGCTCCAACAAGGCTAAATTCAGCACTATAAATCATATGAGTTACCTATGCAGGGAAGACCTTGTACCCCTTTGCATTCCTGTCTGAAGAAATATGTGACCTTTCTACGGCACATTGCTAGGAAAAAGAAAAATTAAAAGCCGGTTTTAACTTGACTTTGCAACCTCAAGGTGAAATCCAAGGAAAGACTACGAGTTTTTACTCAGAGGAGTGGTCAGCCCCCAGCCTGGGAAGCAGGGAATCTTGGTGTCTGCTCTGCATGCAGATGACTGGAATTTCACAAGTCCTACTGAACCGGCCTGTCCAACTTGGCTGCTGGAGTTGGGAACATCTTGTTTGCAGCATGTCAGGCGGATGCACCAATTCAAATGTTCTCTCCAAAATGTCTTTTTTTTCCACCACACACACCATGCAAACAGCCTGCTAATGGCTTGGCTTTTCAGGAAAGAAAAAGTATTTTTCATGCTTGGCAAATCAGTCCAGGAGGAGCAATTTCAGCCGTGTTGGTGTGTGCATTATGACCTGTTTTGAGCAAATATTCCTATCTTTACATCCACCCCTGTGATTGCCTGGGAATTCAGGTGGGTTAAATTGAACAGCTTCAAAATGTTCAAATTGGGGAGGGGGTGGAGGAAAGCAGACACAACAGCTCAAATTTGGCTGTGGGCACAGAGCAATAAATTGAGCAAAGCTTAAGATAAGGCATTTTTTATTGTATTCAGTATCTGAACAGACTAGTTAATGCATGGACCCCCAACACATAACTGCTTAGAAAAAGGACAAAAAAAAAAAAAGAAAATATTTCACTTGTGCTTTACTCTGAGGACCTGGACAATGTTTTCTTCATCCAGTACTCAAAAAACAAAAGAAAACAAGCCCTGAAAGCTTGGCCCAGGGACATAATGCTGGACTCCACCACCACCATGAAATAGAGAAAATGGAATTTCAGATGTCAGTGGAGAATACAAATTCCCTCATAATTGCCACAATATGCTTAGTTTAAAAAAATAAATAAATGTGAAAGGAGGGTGTGTGTATCTTGTAATAACTAAAAACACATTTCAGAAATGGCTTTCCAGTTTACCAACCCAAAAATACAGATGGTGTCAGAGATGACAATGAAAGGGGTCTCAGTGAGGGATACACATGTCCCAAGTCATGACACAGTTGAGAATCATCAGGGGGATGGTGGCTGTTGCCAAGCTATGATAAGCTAAATAGCAGCAGCAAAACAGTGTGGATTCTTCTGCTTTCAGTTTGAATGTGTAACTCTACAGTCACTCAAGTGAATAATACTGGGATAAGAAATTAGGGCCAGCTGTCTTGAAGTAGGAATTTTTAATTTTTTTTCTTGTTTGTGTTTTCTTGTTTGTGTTTCCTTTGCACTTTGTAGAGGACAATATGGGCAGCTTTTCTTGGGTTTTTTTTGGTTTTTTTTTTTTTGTTTGGTTTTTTTTTTTTGAGGGGGGTGTTGTTTTGTTTTTTGGGGGGTTTTTTGTTAGTTTTTTTTCTCTCAAAAAAAGGCAGGACCTATGGGATGATGCAAGAAGATAACAGAAAACAGCAGATTAGAATGTAACCACTCCTGTATCCATTGCTGATGGCTGAGAAAGTCATCCAGTCCTCCTCTAAGCCTGTGCAGATTTATTCTTGTATCTTCATTTTCCCCTGATTAAAATTCACTATCACTCCCTTCAGTAAGAGGTTATTCTCCACCGTTTTGCTAAAAACAATCCACTTTTCATATCAAGCCTGTGTACAAGCTCATTACATCTTGTTCATTTGGACATGAGTTGTTAAATCTTCCAGGTGCTTTATGGGGGATTTAAACATCCCATTCAAATGAATGATCTCTCACAAAGAGGTTTACTTACTGCTGCTGCCATGTTCCTTTGCCTAATTATTTAAATTGCCCTAACCCCTAAAACATAATATGAAATTACTGCACCAGCAGCACAGCTGTCTAGCCAGAGTCTGTGACAGTGAGGTGCAGTAACTGCCAGCCACTGGTGATCTGCAGTTCAGGGACTTGTGCCAGCAACTATGGCTTTTCCTTGGTGGTTCCTTCCTCCATGAATTGATCTGGCTGGTTTTGCAGTTTTAACTTTGAGTCCAGAACATCTGTCAGCAAAGAAATTCTGTGGTTTGGCACACTGCTGGTAGTTGCTAACAAAGCAATGCACTGGAAGGGCTCTTCTGCATGTAAATTTGTCTTGCATCCATGTTTTGGGACATGTGGAAAGTGTTTGGAGTGGATTCCCTTAAGGCTAAGGCCTTAAGCCATTGACTTCAGGTTCTCTCCTCTTGAGAGGAGGTGGAAGTTCTGTTGTTTTTTTCATCTATTGTACTCCAGAATTTTGTTCCTGACTGGTGATTACACATTAAATCACAGTTACATGGGTGCACACGTTGCAGGATGCAGGGAAAAGCAGGATCATCCTTTGTCCCACACATTACTTGATGATGCTTTCATCTACCATTTAATTGTCTTCATCTCTTAAATCAGTGGCAGTCCTAATGTACTCCTGCAGGTCTTTCCTAACCCACCCATTTGAATCTTAAGCTTTGTCTAGTTCTGCACTCAGTAGAACTGAAATAAGGAGGAAGTTGCCTGAACACAGGAAAGGTAACTGGGCAGTGGCAGCCTTACATTGTCCTTGAGAGATGAGGCTGTAATTTCATGCTTTTCCAAGGCTTTCTGTGTTAGTTTGGAAGTATGTTAGTTGTTAGTTAATTTCTGTGTGCCCCAGTTNCCTTGCTTGTTTACTAAAACCCTTTCTTCATTATTTCTGCCTTTACAAGATAGCACCAAGGACAAGTCACAAAAATTTCTTGTACTCACCACCTCTTTTTCCAAGCAGTTGTTAGGCTTTGTCTTTTTTTTGAAGAGAGCTTCATTAAAGATCTCTTGCACCTCTGCTAGTCCCAAGATGCTGTACCAGAGAAGGAGAAAAGGAAGGTGAAACCAGAGAGATTTGTAGTCTTTGTTGCTAAGATTTTCCTTTGCTTGACCTGTGCAAGAGATGAATTTCTTATCTCTTAGGAAAATACTGTAAGTATTCCCTTTGGGTGTTGTCTGGTGGGTATCAGTGTCTCCCAACAAACCTGTTCAAACTTCAGGAGCGCTAATATTCCTGAAAATGCTCAGTGGCACTAAAAAAAACCCTTAATATAATCTAAGTGTTACCATCCAACCTTTTTTATATGAGCAGCTGAATGTGCTTCTACTGATTATACACTAATTTTACTTAATTAAAAAAACCCCAAGCCTAATCTTATATTAACTGCAGTTTTGTACCTTTATATATTTTTATACTTTCTCAGATATTTTTTTCCTTTGATTGTGTGTGTTTCCTCATGTTTCATCACAAGTGATAGAAATTCCTCTTTTTTGTTTTTTCTCTCATCTGGGTAAGATCATGCATTCCTTGAATATAGAGGGATATTGTGATCATTCACTATAGGACATTTGTTCTTGAGTTGATCCCAAGCTGGTATTAGTGGACCACTTTGTTACTGAACACCTGTTGACCTGCAGACTCTGACTTCTTTTGTTGCAGTTAATTTGCTTTTTACAACTGAGTTTTAAAAGTGAAGATTTTTCTAAAGGTAAAAATATTGGGAGGCCCAGTGATTATCACAGTTGTACTCTCCTTTGTGGAATGGATGGATTTCAGATTATTGGAAAAACTTGTCATGTCGGTTGTGCTGGATTTTTTTTCTTCTTCAGATATCAAGTTAAATTGCCTGTAACCAGTTATCTTCTAGAAACATGGTGTATAGATAATTTTTATCTGTTAAAGGATTAATGTACTTATTCAGGTAATTTTGCAATACCCTTCAGTAGTAGAAGACTGATTTTCAGTTTAACATACCTGAATGGCTGAGTACATTCATGTACTAAATTAGTAGGTGAATGGAACCAGAGCTTTGTTGGGGTTGAAAAATCTTGGTATGACTTCTGAGTGATTTGATTAAGGATATTCCACCCAAGGATTTGTAAGATACTATGGAAATCTTTAAAGGGGGGAGAGGTTAGGGTTTTTTCCTTTAGATTTAAGATTCTGAAATTTATATTGAATTCTTGGTTTCTAGGTCCCACAGAAAACAGTAATATTATAGAAAGGACTTAAATGAGCCTTTGAAGCAGTGGACATTTCAGTTCTCAAAAATATGTAGTCTTAATAACCGTTCTTCACAAAGAATAGGATATAAATCCACAATTTAATTAATCTCCACTTGTCATCCGAGCACAGCTCTACCTGTTACACTAATCTTGAACTAGGAGGCACTTGCAGATCTCAAGCTGACACTACCTAATTTTGCAAATAGTAACTAAAATCACCTTAATGCATTTTTGCAATGAATTTAATATCTCAATTGCTTAAGATGTAATTAATCTTTGTTTTAAGTAAGCAAGGGGTAACTGCATATTAATCAGAGGTAGTTTCTAATTACTGTGAGGTTGGAACAGATATCCATACAACTTACTTGAAGAAGTACTGGATTCATGATCTCTGCTAGGTGTTTGAACCCTAATTTTATGTGCCTTTCCATTAGAGGTGCTGTGAATGTTGGCTAACTTGGCACATCATAACTGGACATACTTTCTGCCCTGGTGTGGTCTTGGGGAAGAACTTTGGTGTTTCTGGCACTGCAGAGACTCAGGGGGGTCTCTGTAGCTCTTGGACTTCCCCCTTGTTGGAAAAACTGACCTTGCCAAGAGTTGTGAAATGTTGTTGACTGGCTGACTTGGCTGGAGATGCCAAAATAAAGGATTTATATAGCCTGGGAGGAATTACGAGCTTGGAAGGGGAAGATAGGTATTAAAGGTCTCAAACAGGGTGATGGGGAGAAAAGTGTTTAAATACTGATGTAAACTTTCTTTGACTCCAAGAGGAATTAATTGGCAGGGTCTTTTATGTATCTGTTGGGGTTAGATTTCCAGCTGACTCAAACTGACAAAGCTCCATTGAGCAAGATCTAGACTTAGAGTAACTTGGAGTTGGAGCCCATGTGTTTTGCAGAAGACTTAACATCTTTCTTCTTATACATAAAGTTTCTGGATCTAATAGAAGAAAAAAATGCCTCAGTTAAAGAACTTACTGTATTAATTAATTCCAGCCTGTGTGTTTGATGCCCAGTTTTACTTTATCTGAAGTCTGGACTCAAAACCTCTTGGGAATAAAGTTACATTAAGTTTTAATTTTCTAGCTATTTGTTCCTCTGTTTAAAAGAAACACATGACCCAACTCTTTGCTCTTAAGTTAGCCTTCAAGTAGACTAATAAACTTACCATAATCTATGAACAAACTTAAACCCATGACATCGTAGGCTGCAGACAAGCTGAATAAACTAACTCCATAAGTTGCATATGAACTTTAAATCATTGGGAAGCAGTGATAGGAGAAACCAAATCTGCTGTATTGCAAAGTTTTGTTTTTTGCTACCTACTTGAGCTGAAACTTTCCTGATTTTTGTAAATGTGGTGGAGACAGAGGCTTGGGTTTGGTTTTGGTTTGGGGGGGTGTTGTTTTTTTTGGGGGGGAGGTTTTTTTCCTCATTCCTGCATAAGCTATTTGCATTTTTAACCCAGAACAACATGATTTTGTACATCTAGCTCTGGAACTGCTCTTAACTGAGTTTAGATCTCCCTGCTGTTCACTGAGAGTCACAGCTACATCTGTGGGCAGCAAGTTGCTCTGTTTAGCAAGAGATTTTAAAATTTATGGTTAGTGAGAGTGTACATCATGCATGCAGTTATTCTAAGTATAACTGCAGAGTCTTGGTACATGATGCCCCAAAAACTGGCTAGACCCCTATTTTATGTGGACTTTGTGGTTTCCTCATCTTTGCTCTCAATATTTTTCATAAGAAAAAATTTAAAAGCCATTTCAGTTCTTCACACCCAAGAGAAAAAGCAAGTTACTCACTAAGAAGTCCCCTAACTTAAAAGTTTCTCCTGTAGCAATGGTTTCTCTAGTAAACAACAATTCAAATTTTTCTGAGTCTAGGATGCAGTTATTGTAGTTCACATCCTTTCTTCTGCATCTCATCTGCAGATACTGTACAACCAGGCACAGCAGAGTGTCCAGCAACAGAAATAGGCAATTATTCTTGCCATGACAAAATATCCCCCCAAAAAAATCTGATCTGCTGCAAAGAAAATTTTGTTTTTCACATTTGTGTGGTTGAATAAAGGTAGAAAGAAGAATTAAAATGGATGAAGCTGTAGGTCCAATTCCAGGAGGCATGATTCTTTCCTATTCACATGCACAAGAGAAATTATCTTGGCCAGAATTATTTTTGTTGCAATTACAGATGTTTACTGGGCATGCATCATAGCACAAAAGTCCTAGGAGAAGACCTCAGTTAATTTTCAGATGGGGAAAA
>WEIU01012729.1:8109-37600 GCA_013389925.1 Aegithalos caudatus | reverse complement strand
TTTGATCTTCAGCTGAAGTTAAGTGGGTTTTGCCTGTGCTTCTGTTTCTCCCAAGTGTTTTTGTCAATTTCTGCTTTAAGATATATTCAGTGTTTCTAAGAAGTGTCTTTAGTTTATTGGTACTTTATTCCTAATTATATGACCAAGCTATATACCTTTGCTTTTAAAGCACGTTTATTGGCATCCTGTCAGGCAGAACATTGATATTTATACTTAAATTGTTTGGTTTAATGTATGACTTGGCCTTGACTCCTGTTATCTAGAAGAAGTATTGATTCTTTCTGAACCCAGTTTGCTCTGCAGTCTTCAGATACAAGCTTGTTAACTGACCCATATCTTAGATCAACAACTTTGACAGAGTTTGCCTTAGGGGAAAAGGGTGGGTGTTACAAACCCCATGTGTTGAATATTGTGTCTTTGTGGCTCAGAAGCCTTGGTGGTAGAAGTACCTGTTTCTGAATTGCTACAAAAATAGCTCAGTTCACTGAGTTACACTGATCTATATTTAAACAGAAAAAAAAATCTAAATTACTTTGCATAATTGCAGTATGTTTCTTTGTATTGTTTGCATTACTAGTTGAGGAGCATACCTTTAATCAAACAATACCGGATCAAGTAGTTTAGTACTTCTGTATTTTATTACAGGTTCTGCACTGCAGTCACCCTATTTGAGTTCCTCCAGTAGGACCTGACCCTGAGATTAGCTCATTTGGTTAGAGCATGGTGGTCAAGGGTCCAATCCCCTTATGGGCCATTGACTTCAGAGATGGGCCAGATGATCCTTCTGCGCCCCTTCCAACTCAGGCTATTCTGTGAATGGAAAATCTGTATTTCCTTTGGTAAGATTATCTGATTGAGGACTTTTTCCATGCAAATGCAGATAATAAAGGGCTTAAGAAACATAGACACATAGGCCTGGACAAAATCAAAATCTCATCAGTCACACTAAATTACTGATGGGCTATAAAGAAACTGCAGGCATTCTGAGAATTTCTGACCAGGAAGGACAAAAACTTGAGGTCTGGGATACTGGAGGTTGGAGGGTGGTGTCCAGTGGTTCCATGCAAATTAATGAATGAATGAAACTTGTGAAGGGTCCTGCACCTTGGCAATCCCAGACATGGCTAGGGGCTGGATGCAGAATGAGAGAGCCCTGAACGAGAAGGGCTTGGGGGTGACTCTTGATGTAAAGCTCAACACCAGACACAATGAGCAAAGAGGAACATGAGAGAAAAGGAACAAGGATGGACTATTTAACTGGCTAGCATTAGAACACCAAACCAGTATTTAAGCTATATCCCTTTTACCTTTTTTTTTTAGAAAAAAAATAGATAGTTTCTACTAGAGGACAGGATGAAAAATTTACATTGAGGCATCCATATTAAAAGTAATATTCATTTGGGTGAAATCAATTTTACTTAGGAATTAAAATTTGATATTTAAAGCTATATCTTTATTCATTTTCAAAGGTAAAATATTAAGGCTGGGGACCCAAGTTGTGGAAAATACCTACAGAAATTTCTAGGTATATTTAATAGAGACAAACAATATATTTATAAATGGAGTTCTGACCACGCATAATTGGGAAGGAATTCTTTGGGTACTTTGGAAAAGTCAGATTTTTCTCTGCATGAATTGCAATACCCATGGAAAGAGGTTGTCATAAGAATGAAAATAGTCTTGTCCACTCTGAAAATATGTGGAAATTTTAAAAGTCCTGTCAGGCTCTCTAGCTAGAAAAATCAAGCACCTACAGTGGCAGACTGACTTCTGGACAGCCAGCAGATTGTTTGATGGGGTTTCCAAACTTCTAGGTTAGGTAAGGTTTAGATTACCTGGATCCTGTCCTACTTTCCATCACATCAATTTGTAATTGAATTTCATAAATCATCTTCAGAAGCCTTGTTCTTCATTCAAGCACATAGATTGTAACACATACAGAATTTTGAACATATTTAAATGAAAATATACACTTGTAAAATGTCTTCAAGTGCCATGTGCCATGTCAGTGTGATAACTGTCTGATACAGTATGGAAATTTGGGAATGCATGTAAGAATTTGAAGCAGATAAAGTGTCAGAACATGATAGCAAGACAACAAATACATTGTGAAGGCTAGTTGGCAGGATTAAGCAGGAAAACTGGGTAAATGAACAGGAGTGAATAAAACAGTATGCTTCTAGATGTGAGAAAAATATTGGTGGCAGCCTGGTATGTGAAAAATACAACAGAAGTTATTTCTGAAATACCTCTGGGATTACAGACAAAGAGGGCATTATCTTAGAAATATCATAGCATTACATTATGATGAGGTAAAATATTTAAGAGAAGAAAACTAAGTAATTAGGGCTATATAGCAAAGTTTAGAATAAAATTCCAGTTTTTCTTTTGAATAAGAAAATATCAAGAAAATGACTCTTGCATCACTTTAGAGTCCTGTAATATGCCAGCCTCTAACTTTTATCTCAGTTTTCCAAAATAGTTCTTGTTGCAAGTAAATCTTCCAAAAGAGTTTGCATACACCTTTATTCAAAGCTTATCTTTGTATAAGGGGATGATTTTATTTGGAAAACAGAATCACTGGGCTTAAA
Organism: Aegithalos caudatus; assembly: GCA_013389925.1. Lineage (NCBI taxonomy): Eukaryota > Metazoa > Chordata > Aves > Passeriformes > Aegithalidae > Aegithalos > Aegithalos caudatus. The sequence continues at coordinate 35,009 of WEIU01012729.1, read as the reverse complement.
TAACTAGAGTGCAGTGGCAGTGTAATCTACAAAATATAAGCACAAATTCACTATGTGAGCCAAGAATGATGGAGCCTTCCCCGTATTTGCATTCTGCACACCATGATTCTGAAACACATGGCAAGACTTCAGTCATGTACTAAGAAAAGTGAGTCTACGATTGCATAAAATTACACAAACAACAAGGTTTTCATCCGTAGAAGCTACTATTAGTAGGTTTTCTCATATGGCTTGGATTTTGGCCAACAGGTTGTGCAAGGACCTGGTCTTCTTATTAGTTATGTGTGTAGAAGAGAAATCTCATAAAATGAACTAACTCAAAACCAGATATGTCTGTCTTTGGGCCTACTGACTATGTTGTTGAGGATGGTTCTGTCATAACAAAGTTTTTTCTTTTCCTTTCTTTAAATCTTGATGCTGGCAAAATGAAAACTGGAAGACTAGCATCATGANTTTTTTTTTTATGACCTTCAGTCACAAATATTATGCAGTTGAGATATATGCTTAGTATTTTTGCCTGTTTCTGCTTTAGGTTGCTCCTTTCTGCTAGCTAAAGGAAGAATATGTTCACTGAACATTTAAAAAAAATATAAAATCTTAGAGTTTTTATTATTCATCCTTATTGTGAAATATTTTATGGGGGTTTGAACCTAAAATATCCCTTATTGAGTAAGTAATTTTGAATTGCACACAAAAAAGATACCTGTAAAAATGAGGAGGGAAGACTCTTCTGAAAAAAAAATAAATTTGTTATTTAAAAAAACCCAACAAAACAAACATGAAGAATTGCTGGATGCCCAGAGGAAAAATTGTAATACTAAAGAGATTAGAAATACCAGATGATGCACTTGAAGTTTCTGTAAAGAAACAGCTAAGCTGACTTTCTCAAAAGCAATGAAAATTTGGTATGAGAATCTGAGACCTAAACTTCATAATAAAAAGCAAGTTTATGTTTTTTAAAACTCTCCCTCATTTCATAACCTGTGTCTTGACCTTTGTTATTTCAACAAACCAAATTTTAAATTATCTTGTTTGTAAAAGAAATTAAGGGTACTGATTTGATTTTGAATACATGTTTTAATAAAATACAAAAAGAGCAGAGGTCAGTCATTACTGCTAAGGGCAAATTCTATTACAATAAAAGAAATAACCATATTCCTATTGATTTTAGTGATGCAGAATCAACTAAATTTGACTAACATGATATTATTTTTTCATCTACTTTTATATTTAAAAAATCTTTTAGAACTGTATCAGGAAATAAAGGAATAAAATATGACAAGAATATACTGACATATTGTATACAGAATGAAGTGTTAATCTACAGAATGAAGCTTTTCAACACTCCACAAAAGCAATGCAGGTCAAGTCACTCCCTCTCCAGGTAAGTGCCTAGCACTTTTATGCAGGAAAATGATTTTGATTCACTTTGTTTATATTGCAGATAAAATGGGGAAATATTAAGTAAGAAAATGAGGAATTTTCTTTATTTGCAAAATGTAGTAAAATGTGTGCTTGAGAGGAAAAAAGTAGGATTTTGTAAAGACTGAAGGACTAAACTGTGCTGAAGATTTCTTGCTAAAGGTGCAGGACAGGTAAAATGACCTTTGCTGGAACATGAGAACAATGGTATAAGCAAGAATGGATCATTTCCTAAGATGATGTGAGCTGGTAACTGCAGGTGAATTTATGATCCCAATCAAAAAATTACTGATTCAGTTAATACCACAGCCAGTGGTATTCCACGCAAATATTTGTAAATTTTCTGTCTCTCAGGCAGAGACAAGATCTTTAGCCTCTGGATTGAGTAATTGTTTGGGGATTATTTAGACTATGAATAGGGGGAAAGATATAACTGTCTTTGGGCAATATACTGGTACAGTTGCATACACTGCCACTGCAGACTCAAGGCTAGCTATGACAGAGTTTTCAATCCCTTTTAAGTTCCTTTTCAGCCCAGTGAGTTTTCATGTACAGAGATATTGTAGGTGTGTTGTAGCATGATATAAGGCACATTACAGCTTTGTGTATGCTAACTAAAAAGAAAACTGCTATTTACTAAATTCTTTGAACACTTTTCCTCTGAAATTTACAAGTAACTTTTTTCCACTGTGCTACCAACTACCCAGATGAGTTGATGAAATTGCTATGAGCTGTTCAATACTTAAATTTAATTGAAAAGACAGATTATCAGTGAGAGTAAATATCATAAATACAGGAAAATAGAATGTATTTTTATTACTTAATATTGAGCAGTCATTTATTTGAGGCATAAAAATGTTTGTGGGACAAGTAATGACAATAACATTTTGAAGCAAGGCATTTTCAAGATGAGAAAACAAAAGGTGTCATCAGAAAAGGAGAAACAAAACAATATAATATAGAATGTGGAAAGAAAATTTCAAGAAATTGGTAATAAAATAAATCAAGAAACGATAGGAAGAAGATATTACATATAGGATCATATTTACTGATTGGTTCTATGTCAATGATAGGGTCTAATTTTCACATTTGAATTACAGATGATACAATTTTCCCCCAACTCAGAGCTGATCTATATATCATATGTCTTATTACTTATAGTCTTATTTTTTCCCACATTCTCAGCTCCTTGATCATTCCTTCCAGAGCTTGTTTAATATAATTCAGGGCAATCATTAAACAAATCATAGAGTTACTGCCTTTAGCAGAGCATCTTTCATACCAAATGATGTTGAAGTACACTCCAAACTGGCTTACAAGTTTGAAATTACAATACAGTTCAACCTTCTGGGGATGGTGAAAAGGAACAGGTAAGTTTAATTAGGAGAAACACTGCCTTTCCCTTGCAGCCAGGTATCCTCATGATTTGCTTACCTTTACTCTAAAAGGAAAAAAAAAGCCTTCCAGGAACTGATCTCTCAAGTCCTAGAGAATGAGTAGGTAGCTCTGGTGATGTTGTTTTGTACCACAACAACACAAGACTCTGAGATCAGAAGGCTAAAAAATGACTTCTTTATTTAGGGACGTTTCTTTTCTATATACTATTTTAACCAGACCAATTTGATTGGTGAAACGAAGACAAAATTTTTCAATCACATTGGTCAACCTAGAGGGACATCAAGAAGTAGTCCCTCCTATGAGAAGGAAAGAATAACATAACTAGCATTACTAAATAATTTTTATTGTTTACAGAACTTTTCTTGTGAAAAGAATTTTAGAAAACCAAAACATGAAACTGTGAAACCATGGCTACACTCTGGTAAGACACTCCAGCTTCTGTGGGCAGATGTCTTTATTGTGCTCTGACATGGTGATTAGTGTGGTGATGTCCAGGCCAGCTGAACAAACAGGTGCTTATTCACATCTTGCTCAGCCATAAGGGCTTTGATTTTGAAGTTAAATAGAAAAATTAGTCTGTGCTTATGGTACCATGAAACAATTCACAAGAGAGGAAAAATATAGCTCCTGAAACACTAGCTACTGCATCTCAGCACAGCCTGTGTCATGGAGATCCAAAGAGATCTGAATACCCATGCCCAAATAGATCCAAACTCCTCCTTTTTTTTTTTTTTTTTTTTAAAGCAAGACATTTATAGCTGATCTGCAAAACAGTTAAAATATGAACTAGCAATATCTGCTGACACTAAGATATTCAGCATAGTATAAATGATCACTGTACAGAATTGTGGAAAAGTTACACAAACAAATGACAGCAACAAATAAATATAAATAAATGGGATAAATGTGAAAAAGCTTTACTGCTATCATGTACACAGTAATGGGCAAACCAAATGTTAGGAATAACTAACAAAATAAAAGAAACCAGACAAATAATTAATGGAAAAGGTACAAAGAAGAGAAGGAAGGACATCTGTAGGGATGAATGGTGTTCAAAAGAGATGATGGAGAGGATTAAAGGTAAAAGAGGTGATGGAGAGGATCAAGTTTAACAGTTACTAGAAACAGAAGGTGTTTGAAGAAATCAGCCTCAGCTGTTTATTTTCTTGCGCAGTACATAATAAGGAGCCTCACTAGAACAGACAAAAAACAAACTTCCTTCTATGTAGCTAAGTTGGAATTTTTGTATGACAGGATGCTGCAGAGGCCAAATGTTTTCATGAGATCAAAAAGAGCACAGTAAATTTGTGTGAACATAGTAAATTTGTGTCAGAAACACCCCACTGATGGTTATTAACTACCACCAATCACTCTGTGTCCCAAAAAGCTTCAGAACATTAAATCACAGGAAATGAAATAAGTTTCTTGGGGACTGTAGTATTACACTGCTCGTATTTGCTTTTCTAAGTGTTTTATTACTAGCACATGTTGGAATAGGCTGACCTTTGATTTTACCCATTATGGTCCCATTATGGTCTCTATTACTTTTATCAACTGGAGATCAAGGTCTTTCCATAATAACAGAGAAAAAATAAGGATTTGGTGAGTAAGGAGGACTCAGATGTACTGTGATGAAAAATTGAAATCACATCTGAAGAAATTAAAGTATATTGTTTTGTCTGCTAACAATCCTTAAGCATAAACGTCTCAGACTCCACAAAACTGAAATCTAACTACGACAAAAAAGTTTCCTATACTTTTTTATACTCTTCCTGAATTTCTGTAGTTATTAAAACTTGCATAGACTGGCATACTAGAAAAAAAATGTCCACATGTCAATGTGCTTTCAAAAAACATTTTCTTATGGATAGTTTAATTGGCCAACAGTATAGGAAGAATGGAATACAATGAACTAAACATTAAGAAGGCAAAGAACAAATCCTGTCTCAGTCCAATACAGCTACTGAACTTGTTGCCTGTCTGTCACCCATGCAGAATCATTCAGGACCAGGCTCCTGGTAGCAACTGTAGCTTGTGGGGGATCCACACTGGGGCAGTCTGTTCCTGAATGAATGAACCCATGGGAAGGATCCATGCTGGGCCAGAATGAGTTGGAACAGGGTAACCACACTTTGAGGAATTCAGTCTTTATTTCCCAGGATGAAATTACTTGGATCACATTTCTTTACTTCCAGATAAAATCTATACAGCTACTGGAGCCATTCTAGTGTGATTTTCACACCACTTTTCATAGGATCATATTAAGTTTTTGCAAGAAATCCCTAGTTAAATACTTGGAGCACTGAGAAAATGTAAGAGTGAAATATCACTCTGGAAATAAGTGTGAAAATGCCAAACTTTCCATTATTCCCATTGAGCAAGGTGCCCATGTGACTTTTTAATTTAATTCTTGCTGTCCTGTGGAGACAGCTAAGAAGCATGTGAGCGTGTAGGTGTGCACTATATCACAGCAAGGCTGATTCATCTGAAACAGTCAAAGGAGAGTTATGAGCTTTTGGTTTGCATCTTTGCCAAGAAATCTAATTAAAATGAAGAATTACATGGATGCTGAGAAAGGAACTGGACTTGTCAAGCACACAATTCTGTATATTCAGCAGTTAAATATGGATGCAAGGAACTATTCTATTACTGATTGTATATAGTTGTATGATTTCTACCTTCCTGGTGAAATAATAAAATATTTTAAAAGTAACTTTTAAAAGTAACTAAAGTATTTTTAAAGTAACTTATTAATAATGCTATAAATAACAACATAACTGAAAATGAAACATTGAAATATAAAATTTCTTTTTGTATTACTGATATTTTCCACATGCAATTTTTGATTTAAAAAGCAGACTGGGCTACAATTTAATGTTAATTATTTAGACAGATTGCAAATTTAAACAGTATTAGCAAACTCTAAGATGGATTTCTAGTCATTGTATTAACCAATGTACAGTGAGTGTCAAGAAAGTAGTGATTACAAAGTATGAAAAAATTACAATGCTATAAAATAACATATAGGGGTTTAAAGAACAGTAAGAAATTATAGCATGTCCCATTGTACTTTGCCCATTATTTTCCTATAGTAGGCAGGTTGATTAAGTAATTGACTGTAAAAAGAAAAAAAATGTATCCAACACCATCTTAAAATGTTCCGTACTGACATTTATGCAGGATGACCTATCCTTTAATATTACTCCATGCAACAGCTATGAAATGGTTGAGTGCAAAGTAACAGTGCTAGAAAAATCTATAAATGTAAGGATGAGTTGAAAATTAGGCCAAGGAAAAGACTGCTCTGGGAGGTTAGAGAAGAAGGATAGATTTCCCAATACAAGTGTTTTAAAAATTGATATTTTACTGAATTGTGCCACTTGACCTAGTCCAAACTGTGTTTATTTTGGAGATAAGCAATACTAAGTCATAGAGCAGGCCCTCTGTGTATGGAAAAGATTTGTACGGTATTGTCAAAACTGCTAAATGTAATAAAGTTTTTCCTTTTCCTAGAGCTATGAAAATATGTGTTTTGATAAAACTCATCTCTCAGGATGATACAAAACTTTGTTTGCAATCTTAAGAAAAGAATTTAAGCCTGACCAGAAAGAGGGTTGTTATATATCTGAAATTTGATATATTCTTCTGAGGGTGCTTTGGGTTTCTCAGTCATTCTGTGTGTTGAGGGAAGGTAGGGGTGTGACACCTGGAAGTGCCTAGTCTGAGATGCTTTAACTAGAACCTGCAGCATCTCAGGACAGGACATCAAAGAATTCAGCAGATTAAAAAACAAAAGACTATGAATAGTTTCTCTGACTATTAGCATTAAGTGATGCTGCATCTTCAATGAATTTATTATTTGTGACACTATGTCTAAGACTTGTCAGTCTACATGAGGAACAAATATTAAAATATTTGAAAAAAAGAAATAAAATTCATGAAATGTTTCCCTTACTAAGAGAATGAACCAAAATTATAAAGCATAGTCAATTTTATTCCAGAAACATTACTGTAAAAGATTCAGCAGAAAGATTTTTTTCTACAGTGGTATAAACATGCAAAATTCCTCTTCTTGAAGAAAGTGGCCAGTTTTGCAGCATTACAATGACACATAGAAAATCTTTTTATTAACAAATCATTCCTCCAGTCTTTTTCCATACAATGAAAATATTTGATGTTCACAGAATTTTTGTTTAAGGGACATAGGATTGCACTGCATTTCATTGACTGTTTCATGCAAAAAGATGTTAAAGAGATGTTAAATAGTGATACAAACAGTAACCTCCTAAGACATGTCTCTCTAACTGACCAAAGAAATTGATCAATGTAATCTTAGGTGAAGATCAATTATTGTATGGATTTACTAGTAATATTAAATTAATGCACAAAACAAGTTCCAACATTAGTTTGCTGTTGACCATAATTAATTTTCATTTATATTGAGTAACATCTTCAGTATTATTTATTGCACATAATGTAAACATTACCTTATTACAGAAAGAATTTCTAAGAGACATTTTTTTTCTACCATTACCAGATCAATTTGTACAGAGTACAGCACTCAGTTTGTCAGTCTTTCTGTTTCTACTGATATTTTTTTTAGTTCAAGCAAATCATTGACAACATTCATGCTTGAAAACAGGGCATAAGCTACAACTAGATATCTTAGAGAACAATAATAAATCACCATATTATTTGTATAAATCTCCACTAGTGATCTGATATGTAAAGATGGCAGGTCATTGATACAGTTTTGAAATAAAATTGAGTTCATTCAAAGGCTTATAAAATAAGCATTCATTATTTATAGTATCAAAATCATCATAGTAATATTTAATGTACAGTATCAAAATCATTATAGTAATATTTAATGTACACATTTTTAGATTACAGCTTCACTGTCCAAAATGTAAATCAAATTGTAAGTAAATTCTTACAAAATGAGCTAATATTAACATTTTTTACACTTTATTAATTGTTATTCATTATTTGTCTGATTAGACAGAAAGTGTTAAATGAATTATTTAACTATGTACTTGTTTGGAAGCTGTTGTACCTCAGGAGTGACTAAAATCAGTGCAGGTGATATCTGTAAGAACTGATGAGAAAATGTTAAGCACTACAAAGCAGAATGCATTGACAAAGAAGTGAGAGGAAAAATCAATGGATCTGCCTCTGCTCTGATTTATGCCCTTTGCAAATGCACAATGGTGGATTTCAATGGTTATAAATCATTATGTCTCCTCCAGAACCAATGGAAAGATCCATGTTTAGGCCATCTGAAGCTCTGTCCAATACCTGAAGTATATGCTGCCAAAAACCAGGGAACAAAGATGAATTTGACCCTTTCTGATCTAGTGAAGGGCTTAGACCTTCATGAAAGTACTGCATAAAATAAAGTCTGTGGATGGCCTGTTTCTTTTTCTCTCACTCATTTAATATTACCTTATTTTTAATCTCTAGAACAGTCAGTTAAATATGAAATATGAAATAGAAATATGTATTAATTGCTTTATTCCATTTGCTCATAGGCTATACCATTTCTCCTCTGTCAGCACTCTCTCTCATTCAATATATACCAGCCCATGCATGTCACACCCTTTCTTAAAAACTGGAAGGACTACAAATAAAAGGAAAACAAAATGTTATTACTATGGGATGGTAATTCAGAACTGTTCTCATCAATAATAGACATGGTCTCTTAGAGTAATTGTTTTATATACTTTCCCTTGTTTTGCAACAAATGTTGATCAAAAGCCAAGTAAGTAGCATTTTTTGGTGACAATAGCATTTTATGTTCTGATGCCCTCTTCTAAAGACAATTATTTATCTAGGGCAAATTAAAGACTAGATAAACAAGCAGAATTTATAGGCTGCTACTCTTTTTGGAGAGTCCAGAAAAAAATTCCTGAACTGCACTAAGAAGGAAACAGCAAGAGAAAATACAGGTGTAACAAATAGCAAAGGAGTATATATAAAAGAGTAAATGTAGCTGGCTAAGCCTTACTAAACTAAGATGACAACAACATGAGAAATGGCAGAAATGAAAAACCATGTATAAAAAGAGGCATTACCTTAAAGAACTGCTGACCAAGGTGGAATTTTCCTGGGCAACCGCATCATGAATAACAAGAAGGTGTAAAAAGTCAGCAAAACTGAGATCCCTGGGGAAAGAGTAAATAAGAGTAGCTGATGGTAAAGATGAAGAAACTGGACTGTGGAAAGAGCTGTAGAAAAGAGTAATAAATTGTGTCATTGGGGAATGATCATGAGCATGTCACCCAGCCCGACGCTTCATCACCACAATTTAGAGCAGGACACTGGAACCACTCTTTCCACTCTAATCATGTATGACTTGTCTCCAATACCATGAGGGACATGAGACAGCTCTCCCTATCATGAGTGAGGAACATCAGGACATTATTCCTGATATCAACCAGCAGATGCCTGGAGAGTATAACTTATCAAGTCCTTTTCCTCTCTTCAACGTCTGAACTGAGTGTCACATTATAATGCTATTTTACAGCCTAATATATATTTATAGAATATATATAAACAAAAACATATAAATATTTAAGGAATACCTTAAACTCTAGAGCTGAAGAATTCCAGCCTTTCTACTATTTTTGGGCTGATTTTACTCTGGGGACAGTATTCATCACTAATGCAAGAGCAGTAATTAAAACCTTTTAATAAGCATAAGAGTTTCTTGATTACAGGGTTTTTCTTTCAAAGGTCTCTGTGTTTTGTGATGAAAATGACAGGGATCAATGACCTGGATTCCACTTAAAGCCATTCTAAATCATGATAGAGACATTTTGAATATGTTGTACTCTTTTGTCCTCTAATGGAGATTATTTACATTTGGTTTCAACTAAGGTATTCTTTATTCTTTTACCTCAGAAATAGATGAAGACTGAACCCACTCTTTTTGCTCTTGCTGATAGAACCATATGTTTCAAGTAGAGAAGTTGAAGAAGAAAAGCTGGAGGAAAAATAAAGCAAACTGCATTTTTAAATGGTGTAATGATATAAGATAAAGAATTTAGGTACTTAAATAAAACAGTTTAACTTGGGGTGAATAAGGCTAATAGTTGAATATTATATTTTTTACCTGTCACTTTAAAATATGCTTGTTCACATTCTGACAAACTGTAGCATCTAGAAGATTTAGATTAACAGTATGCATCTTTATGTTCTCTGTAGTCAATAGTTTTGAGAATTCTGCTGTATTAAAGAGATTTATCCTTTCAAAAAGATTTTCCCAAGCTTCTCTGACTCATAGCCGACACCAATGTCACAGCAGTCCCCAGGGGATTCTCAGATGCATACATCCTAAACTTCTTCCCACAGAGATTAAAAAAAATTACTGCTTAGTACTTAACACTCAAGCTTTGCTCTCCATGTGAAATCTTCAGCTCACTTCACTGCTCTTTGTGACTGTACATCACTTGATAGCCAGCAGGACTAGGTTTTCAGATTAAATAGTCTTAATATAATTTCACTAAAAATGTATAATAGCACCATAAAATATATATAAATATAAATGTAATATATATAATATATTATATATCATATATAACAATAGTATCATTAAAATGATTGAAAGAATGATTAAAAGTTATTAAAAGAAATAGTATCCAAATGCAGAAATTGCTATCCAAGTTGAGCTACAAATAATATTGTCTGTATATGTTGTGCACCTGTTGTGCATACCATGATAATCATGTTTTATTGCTGCAGCTCTCCAGTATTAAATGATAACAAGTGTGTAAAATACAAAAAAGAGATTATTCCTTGTTTAGTAATGCACTTCCCATACTTGGGAAGGTGTTTCCATATAAGGAAAAGGTTTCAGTTTACTGCTTTACTTATTAGGAGATTCGTCTGGAAGATTCTGTACATGTCCCTCTGTGGTTGGCTGAGTGCCAAGAGAGAAACACTTCTTGGACCTTTCCATCAAGCCCTGTAAGGTTTCCTATTGGGAATTTTCAAATAGAACCATCCTTGAACATCAGGTAGAAAAAGGGACAGAACAATAGATCCTGGGGCATTCTCTAGCTGTTGTACAAGGTGTGAGATTTCCCCACACCGTGCATGGCTTATATATTTGGTCTCTATATTATTTTCATTCATTTATTAAACCCTTTTGAGTTACAAGACACTCTGGACATGCTGTGTCTTGCTATTATTTATAGCCACAAATCTGAACAGGCTGGACCCTGCATATTGTATGGTAACCAACACAATATTGTTGCACAACAGAAAACAGAGAGACTCATTTATATTTTCCTAACAGTTTTAGGCACAAGAAGCTCAGAAGTTGCATAAAACACATTGATTCACATCTGCTGTTCTCGGCATTTTTTTATATACCCATATGCATTCAGAAACTTCAAGAACAAACTACTTTCTCACTAGGTACATACATGGAGGAATGGGCAAATCTCACAAGTACCAGGTGCTGTACTGAGTTTGCTAATTGCAGTTGAACTTTGGGATCTCAGACTTCTAGAATAATTTTGGCAAACCAGAAGAGATATGAGATGAAGGATTACATTTGTTTTATGTTCTGGGGTGGAAGGAATTTCTAAGGTATTCCAATTCTAACACAGGCTGAAAGCAGGCCAAACTCTGAAGCTAGATCAGGCAGCTAAGGATATGTCTTAATAAATTTTTTGAATCTTCAGTGGTGTGGATTCTGTAATCTTCATAGATACACTTTTTCAAGGGCTCTAGTGCTTACAATTGGTTTTTTTGTTTGGTTTTTTTTTTTTTTTTTTTTTTTTTTTTGTTTTTGTTTTTGTTTTTTTTTTTGTTTGTTTTGTTTTGTTTTGTTTTTTTAATTTAATACATAGCTAAATATTCTGTTGCATCCTTTTAGTTTGCAAGTGGGGTCTCACCAAACTAGATAGATGTGCAGAATCCCCTCCCTTGAGCAGCTGGCTATGCTGCTCTTGATGCAGCCAGGATACAATTGGCTTTCTGGGCTGGGAGGGCACTTTGCCTGCTCATGTCCAGCCTCTCATGCACCCCTTCCTGGCAGGGCTGCTGTGGATCTGTTCCTCCCCCAGCCTTCTGTTGATACAGGGGTTGCCCTGACCCAGCTGCAGCACCTTGCCCTTGGTCCTGTTACAACTCATGGCATTTCCACCAGCCACTTCTTGAGCTTGTCCAGGTCCCTCTGGATGGCATCCCACCCTTCAGGTGTGTCAATGCACCACTCAGCATGCTGTCATCTGCAAATTTGCTGAGGGATCCTTTTGCCTATACCAGTGATGAAGATATTAATTAACACTTGTCCCAGTAAAGACCCCTGGGAGACACCACTTGTCTCTGATGTCCATTGGGACCCCTAAATGTTGACCACTATCCTCTGCATACAACCATCCAAAGATGTCCCTGACACACCAGAGGAGTTGAAACTGGATGATCTTTGAGGGTCCCCTTCACATTCTAAGATTTTATGAAATAGAAAATATGGAACTAGAATGTTTGAAAGAAAATGAAAGCTGTCATAAAACTGTCTTTTTATTTCTATAACCCCTCATTGTCTGCCATTTATTTACAGTCTTGTGACAAAAACTCATTAAAGCTTTAAACTGACAAAAAGAAAAAGACCATTTTCTCTGCACCAAGTCCATGTAATCATTGCAGAAAAGATTACTTATGCGTTTTTATGCATGTAAATATGAATTCATATTGAGACAATAGTTATTTTTTTGTATAACTTTGTATTGTTAGCATGAAAATTCTTAAAATCAATTGTTACTTTTTGATTTTTTTTAATGTTTCACTCATTAAGTCTTTTATAAGCAATAAAGAAAGCAAACAAATAATTAAGAGAAAATAGTGAAGATTTGGGATATTAGCTAGTGCTGTAAAAAAACTTTGGAAATCATTCAAATTTCTTTATATTTTTTCTTCTAAGCAAGACATTAATCATATACATATCAGACATACAAGCATTCTGAGAAAGTTCATTATTTATCCCATTTTATAATTTCATTGTTTACTCACAATATATTAAATATTCAAATATATTTAATCTATTACATGTCTAAGAAAAATTTCACTTCTAGATGTGAATCCCAGATCATTTCTATTAGTAAGGTTATTTCCACTGTCTTCCATTCATTTGCAGTGAAAACCTAAATAATTTCTAGAGGTTTCTGAACCTTCTTGAGTCAAATGTACTGTAACTTAACTATGATAAGATGCAGATTTATAGTACTACATTGCTAAAAAACAAAAGAACAGCATTAAGACCTGGGAGGCTTCCTAAGGAAAAATTGGATTAATGAAAATTATCGGATTTGTCCCCAGAACTATAAGAAGAAATTTGGGGTTAATTCACTTCCTAGCTTTGACAAGGGGAAAAATCAATATAAAACCATTGGCAGAAGGTGGCATCCATGGTAGCTGGAAGTATGGGTGGCATCACATCTTTAAAAGAGTCTGCACTTGAAAACAAGTACAATGCAGTCTAGTAATTTCAAGTAGATCAACGTCTCTGTTGCCAGAAAAGACAGTTCTGTTAATTCTTGTATTTTTGGGGTGAGTGTTCTAGGCTCTGTGGAACAAGAGTAGTGACCTTTTATTTAGGCTTGGCAAAGACCTTTATTTAGGCCTTTGTGATTGACCCTCTCTTAGACCCTTCTCTGAGCCTTCTCCCACTCCTGCCCACAGCCCAAAAACCCATTTCAGCTCAGGTTGTGGCCATCAGTCCCTGCTTGCTCAATGGGCAGCTCCTGCAGCTCCCAGAGCCCAGCCTGTGAGGATTGAGCAGGGATCCACCGGCCCTTCCTTTACCCTGATACACCCTGCCAGTATTTCACCCAGACAGCTATCTTGCCAGTTCAGGAATTCAAGTGAAAAAAGATTGTTTAGAATCACCTGAAATTAATTAAATCTTAGCCTGGCAGGTTTTCTGAAAAACCATAAAAGAAATTATTTTATCAGTCTTTACTTAGGATTCAACAATTAAAATAAATAATTTTTAAGGTAATATATGGACATGCCAGTTGGAAAGGGAACTCAGAAAGTAAGGACGTTTAGTTTAACAATAGTGAGTGTAGTTTAACTCATGCAGATATAGATTGCAAGGTTCAGAGATATATCAATATAACTAGAGAAATAATTTTCATAATTTTCTAAGGTAAATAATTTCCTTCCTAGCAAGAAATGGGAATGAGTGAAACATTCCCCAGTTTCATGGGTCTTGGCAGCAGCTTTATACCCCAATTGTTTTTAGTTTTATTCTTAAAATCTTCCTGCTCTCATTTAGCATTACTTTAGTAAAGATTAAAGTATGTCGATAAAGATAACTGTTAATGAAGGATTTTTATTTGTATTGTATTTCTTTCATATTATTCAATTCGGGAATAACATTGAGGTTAGATTTTCTAGAGGAGAGAAATAACACAGAAATTAATACAATCAGAGGAGGAAAAACCAAGTCTTATCTGTCATACTTTGCTAAATAATCTTGGAAAATATCTCACTGCAGTGTTTCAAACTGACATGAATCAGGTAGTGACTTGATCTGCCTAATATGAAAATATTCGGGATTTTGGAAAAATCTATTCTTTTTGGTTTTCGTGGAGTGTCAGGAACTATGAAATTATGTTTTCCACTAACTTGCAGCACATAAAAACTACTACACAGTCCCATGACTTGGAAAAGTTAAATGAGACAAGGGCAGAACTCTGACAGACCTTTATATCTCTGTCTTTATATTGCAGCAGCTGAAAGCTAATAATGAGTGTTAAATAGCCAACACCATACGTAGAGTTGACAGCTGACATGTTGATCATCAAATTCCTGTATCTGTTTCTTTTACTAGAAATGCTTTCTATTAATGAATCTCAGCACTAAGAATGGGCATGTGCCAGGCTGTTCAAATTATTCTGAGCACAAAATTCATAAAAGACAAAACAGACACTGGTGCTTTCTGTGTTTGAGTGGTCAGCTCTCAGTCTTATGACTAAATGCCTGCCATTCAGGTATACTTTTCCAATGCCTTTTTATAAGGTAACCTTTTTGCATACATCATGTAGATGTCATATGACTATTTGTGAATGAACATGCATAAATATATAGTTCACTTCTCAGTTCCAAGAGGCACAGCTTAAAAGGCCACATAGCCTGGTGATCTGGACACATTCAAGACCTTTTCAAGGCTTCTGACATTGAAATGCCTACCTATTGTCATCAGTTAAAGAGCACATGAGGAACTGTGTGCATGTCTTGGGATGAACACAAAACCTCTTGATTATTAAGCTGAAGGTGATTTAAATAGCCATCTGGTAAATGTAATTCTTTAGACCTTGAGTCTGATGTGCTAAATTCACAGCAAATTTTCTTGGGGACTCTGAAAATCTAAAAATTGTTAGACATGGAAATATGATCAACTTAACCAGTACTAATTTTTTGGGAATATCATAATGGTGTGGTGGCACTATTGACAGCTGTGTACCATAATGAGCAAGAGACCTTCAGAAATCTTTGGAGCCTATGAGTATAAATCAAATTAGAAAAAGACAGCACCAAATGAAAAATAGAAAAGTCATCATGAGGTGAAGATTAAAAGCGTGGAAATTTCCATGGAAGAAAATCCAGTGAAAATGGCTGGACTTCGGCTGCTAAATTGAGGTTGTTCTGACTATATTGGTGAAAAAAAGGCATAGGCTAGAAAAATCAAACATATAACTTTTTTGATTTCTTTTTCAAGAACTCTGCACTACCCTGCATGTTTTGGGGAATACCTTCCTAAAAATCAAATACCAATCAATCAAGTACCAAAACTCAATGAAAAGGAAGCATTAAGTGTGCTTAAATAACAGATCAGTTGTCTGAGGGACGTCCTAAGTTTACTCAGAATTGCCATTTTAATAGATTACAATGGCACATCAAAGAACATGGAAGAAAATTTACCTGACACAGAAACAAATTTTTATTACAACAGAGTTATTTGTTATGAAAAACAGTCCTCTCTACTGACAGTATGAAGTTACACTCTCTCCTGAATCCTAGAAGAAAATACCTGTTTGGTATTGTATTACCACCACTCTTTCTGATATTACTCTTTGTTTATTGTTCATCATGGTACCCATGGACTTTCCTCATAATCAAATCTTGCAGAGAGCACAAAACATCAAAAATAGTGTTCCATAGAAGCAGTAAATTTTCTAAGTCATCTAAGTGGAGAGAGAGAAGCTTCTAGCCTCTCTGCACAGTAAGACAGGACGTGAAAAGGTGGCCCCACATTTTTTGCTGTGCCATAATCTTCCATCCAAAACTGCAGGGTAGTTTTTGCTTTCTAGTCAAACTTCAGTTCATTCCACTTTCTGCAGTCCTGACTTATGTGTTCCACACCAGTCATGTCATAATCCTATTGATATAAAACATTGATGAGTTGCAGCAAGCATGGATTGCTTTTTCACTGAGCCTTTCCTTTCTCCATATCTATTACAAACATACTTACCATCTTCACACAACATGCCTATTTGCAAAAAACTACATATCCCGTAGGTAAAATCTTCCTGTATTTTTCAGGTGCCACTAGTAGCTGTTATTTTCATCCATAAGCACCATTCCCTGGATGGGAGTTAACCAGCAAAACACTAGGTCACACTGACTGTCTGCCACATCTGGGACCTGAAACTTCTAGGGGCATATTTTAAAGCCAGAAGTAACTGGTTTTTAGCATTTGCGTATTTGACAGAGTATTCACAAAGTGCCTGGCTAACTAATCTGATTTGTTGTAACAGATCACTGATTGTTGATAAATAAAAGCTTGGGCACTTGTGCATTTGTGTCCCCCAAAGTCCATATAGGGCTGTGCAAGCTTGAAATTTGTGGTTTTGTTCTGCCATGTATCTCTTCCCTCCTTTCTAAAACATCTCCTCCTCCTCCCCTCCTTGACTTTCATACGTCTCCTTTCTACTCATAATATTCGTACAATGAAATCCACTAACGATATTTTGCTGAATTAAAATTCACTTCTCATTAATGTGAATAAAGCTTAAATGAATCATTTATTCTGCAGTATTTACTGACTTACAGATAATAATCTTGCATTACAACTAATAGGTAAAGGTCAGCTTGCATGATTCACTGTTAATTTGTTTTCATTTAAATTAATTTACTTAGAATTTGTACAGCATTGGTTCCCTAAGGGAATGCAGGAAAAACTATGACCCGATGACAAGTAGAACCATTAAATTATAACAGAATTATTAATAAAAGAGTATTTTTATAATTTGTTAAAATTCTTGGGAGATATTAGCAACTTATTTATGTAAGAGATGGAAAGTACATCTGTAATATAATTGCATATAAATTAAAAATTTACCTAGGGAGACTACAGTGGTCATAGTTTTAAAATGATTGGCAGATACATTAACACTGAATGCCCCAGGAGAAAGATAATGAATTCTGGGTTTTGCCTTTTTTCTGATTTCCAAGGAGAATGTTAGTGTGTTCTTTTGTTTGTGATGCTTGACATTGTCATAACTAGTTGACTTAAAAAAAATGAAGTCACTTACAATGCTGGTCTTGTTAATAGCTAATTGGGTTGTTTTGACTTTCATTGAGCTTAGGAGACAGAGCTAGAAAAAAAGAATGAATAATAGAAACACAAGGAAACTTGCTTCAAGTACATACAGGTAAGGTATTTTAAGTGTCATTGAAGCTTTTATTAGGATATAGCTTCTTTACTTGTAGACAGGAAAAACAAATATATTCTTTATTATGCTTTTTAAATTCGATGCCCTAGTTCTTTGGTTTATTTATTGTGACTTAAGAAGTAATGTATTAATTAAAAAATCTTGCCAGCCGTAGATCTGACCTAGGTGATCTAACTTAGATCAGCCTGTAACCACCTGAAGTCTATAATTGATTTATAGTCTTTTGCATGACTGTAGGATGGGAACTCCAGATGGCTAAATATAGCCAGAAGGGGTAGCTCAAAACACTCTTTTATTTCCCATTAAAAACAGACAAAACCTGTATGCACTCTGCTCACTCATCAGACTACCTAGATATTTTCCTCACTTCGTTAAAATATTTTTTCTTTGTTAAAAAAGTCATATTTGGACATATTCTTAGATGTCACATCATATGACAGTGACAACTTATGCTCATCTCTAGTTAAAAATATAGCTACTGATTAACACTCCTCTTAGTAATACACAGCACTGCAATGTAGTGGGAAGAGCAGAAAAAGAACATTTAGCCAACCTGACATCTAAATTCTTGGAACTGACACAGGATGAATGAGCCCTCAATACCTTTTCAAACATGGTATATCTGATATCCTATTTTTTCACATGCTTATAGAAACCAGTTTAAATTTTATTTCAAAAGCTCTCCTCCAAAATGTACTGTAAGAAATCTGTGAGAAATCTTATTAGCCTCTGAATAATAATTTCTTATCTATGTCCATTTTGTCATATAAACCCACTAGTGATGGATCCTAAATTTTATTCTAAAACGTCATAATACCCAAAATAATCTACTAACTATTTGAATAATTCTGTAAAGCCTAAATATTGGGAAGATTCCATAAAAGATGGCTTATTTAATAAACAGATAATTAAACATTAGTGGCTAAGAGACCTGGCTGGATGTGTATCTATTTTTATCTAATAATGTTAATGGATTTTATTAACATAATTGTATTAAATATGAGTAATTTCTTATGGATTTAAGTTGTGGAGCAAGCTACCAAAGCTTCTCACATGCAAGAGAGTTCTTTATTTCTCTCTAGAGAGATTTTTTAAAAAAAATTTAATGTTATTGTTAAAAAAAAAAAATTATATTAATCTTTTCCCCAGTCCAGTTTTCCATACCTGGGAAGACTTGTGGAACACCTATGTGACCTGTTGTCTGGTGGGACTTTAAGTCACTAACGTAACCTAAGTAAGAGCATGTAGTTGTCCAGGACTCCTCACCATCTAACTTAACTTGTTAGTTTCAAATTTAAACCATGTTGAATAAACAGTTTTGGTTTTGTCATTCAACCTCAGCCATCAACTTAGTACCATGCAAGTGCTCACTCTGTCACCTTCCCTCAGTAGGGAGGAAAATTAGAAACAAAAGGTAAAATTCATGGCTTGAGATAACAACAGTTTAATAAGTGAAAATGATGATGATGATGATGATGATGATGATGATGATGATGATGATGATGATGATGATGATGATGATGATGATAATGATGATGATGATGATGATGATGATATTTCTATTATTATTATTATTAATGCTAATAACAAATTAAAGGAGACAGGAACAGCACCCAAGAGAAACAAGTGACACCAGTCTATTCCCAAGCAGTGACCAGCAGCCCCAGTAAACTGCTTTGTTTATATGTTGAGCATGACATTCTTTGGTGTGAAGTATCCCTTTGGACAGCTTGGCTGGCACTGACCATGATCCCTCCTGGCTTCTTGTGCACCTCTCCATTGGCAGAGTTGGGGAACTGGAAAGGACTAAGGGTAAAAGGGTAAGTACTGCTCAGCAACAACTGAAACATCAGTGCATTATTAACATTATTCTTATACTAAATCCAAATGATAGCACTGTACCAGGTGCCAGGATGAAAATAACACTCTCCCAGATAAAGCCAGGACAATTACCTACTCTCTGTTTAATTCAATAGCTCGTCTCCTTTGAGGAGAAATTGAAATGCTCAGAGACAAATCCATGCCCATCTGCACCCAAAATCAGTAGGCAGTCTGGCAAAATAAGTCCCCATGAATTTTTGTCTTAATCCAATTTATATTTAATTTGTTATCTGAAATAGATAGGATATTAGGTGATATGACTCTAGAAAGTCTCAGTATAATTATAAGATTTTAATATCCTTATAATCTTTTTCATCTCATGTTTTTCAACTTCATTCTGAACAATGAATTTCACAGTCTTAATATATTTGCTGGAAAAATCTATATCTTAATTTTATGTTATTAGGTATACAGAAATTTCTACTTTATTATTTTTAGTGTCTTTAAGGACTGAACTTTCAAGAGAGGGAACAATTTAAAGATGGCAAACAATAAAATTATACAAATAGGTTTTTTATGGAACTACAAGGAAGATACTAATTTTCTGTCAACTCTGCACAGCTATCTACAGCAGGCAGTTTTATGTCTACAGGAAAGGCCTAGTATTCATGCAATAAGTAATTCAGTACTGTAAGTATTGTTTACTTTGTTATCTTTCAAATAATTCTGGTTTGATTTTTATCACTTAACTAGTATTCATATTTAATCAACAATAAAAAGTTTCCATTGTTTTAAAACTAGAGACTATGTAAGAAAATTAATTTCATATAATGTATTTAGAAGTCATATGCTCTATTTTTATCATTTTGAGTTTAAAATTATGGTAATTTTTATTATGTTGCACTTTTAAAATCCATCACTGAAGAGTAAATCTTGCTGATCAAAGCAAAAAGAGAGATAGGGCAAAAGCTGTTCAACAGAGTAAAACCAGCAGAACTTCTGTCATGATTTTGTGGATCCTTTAACAATCTATATCCCTCCACTGAGAAGCTATTTTTCTCTTTCCTTGGATTTGGGTACATATCAATTTGCTTAAATAAAAACATATCATGGGAAGTTTAGTTATCTAATTCTGAATTAAATGAAGTAAAATGACAACATACTTCTAGTGAACTATCTCTAAAGAAGTCAGGCTGATTCAGTAAATTACAGTACATCCCCAGAGACTCTTGTATTGACCAAAAAGGCAGTACAAGAAGACAATTAAAAACCCAACTGGATAACATGTATATGAATGCATGTTTCAGTCAGTGAAAACTAAAAAGTGTCTATATCTGCAATGCTTTTTCAATAGGTTTCATTGTCAAATTTAGGGATTCAGAAAAGTATTCTATAGCTCTGTAGAAGTAATGGGCTTCAGTAAAAACATTATGTTCAGAACGTTTTGTGTTGTTTTTTAAGGTTATATAAAAATAAAAATTTAGGAGTTGATGTTTAGAAATGTACTATCATTAGTTGTTATATTTATGTAAGAGGGTACTGAAAAACATGTGTCCTTTAGCACACACCAATACCAAGAACCCTCCCCTAATCTGAGAAAGGCTGAAGGCTGATTCAGGGCTAAGGAAGACTCTGATAGCTTGATTTGAATTGGAGATGACACTTAAGGCCTTTTGAATTGTTTGTAGTCTCATATACGATATTATTACTGTAATTACTGTATTTTCCTGAAGCAAGGAGCTTATGTGTCGGCTCTGAAAAATGAATTTGCCTTCCTGAGTGACACTGAAGATGAAACAGTGAAGGTATGGCCACAATGAAAGGTGAGCAGCAGCTCTGCAGAGCAAGAATCAACAGATTACAATCCCACTGGTTAGAGGGAAAGATCAATCACCAAAATAAAAAGGACTGATGGACTTCTTTGCTCAGAATTATTTGCACTGAAGTATTTACTCTTCTGGATATTCACTAATGATTATTTTGTCTAATTACACAGCAAACAGCCAAAAAATATATAAAGCATTTTACACAGTCAATTAATGAATTTTAAGAATATGATTTTCTTGCTTTCTGTGACTGGTAATTGAGTCATCTTGAAGTAATGTTTAAAATTAAAAATTAAAAAATATCTGTAAATATCAGATAACATAAAACCAAAGTTAAGCACAAAATTGTTCCTGAAGGCTGAGAAATACATTGATATTATTGAATTGTGTTTGAAAGATGACCCAAGAATTAGGAACACATATAAGCATTGAAAAAGTACCCTGGAATAACTGCTTAGAACTTTATTACAGCATTTTTACAGGACTCATAAATGCCTTTCCAAATACCTTACACCATATGTTTGCTTCATATTGCCTATAAAGCTCAAGTAATTTATAAGTCTGCCACTTCTCCGTAAATTGATGTTATGAGTGGCTTAAATTTGTCTGATGCTGTGGGAAGAAGCCATTGAATTTTATGTTCTCTATTTTCTGGATGAGCACATCTGCCAAAATAGGTTGCTCCAATGAGTTAATAGAGCTTAATGTAGTTTATAGGTTGCCATTGAACACTTCTAATTTTGAGATGGGCTTCAATCAAAACTCAAGGCTACTGAAGAGGAAATGGTTTAAGTAATTTAAATGCTCCTGCAACCTTCAACATTCTCTGATAAGTATTTCTAAGGTAGTCTACTACAGGAGAAAAATTGAATACAGCCAAATGTGTACAATAAATACAGGAAAAAAAAAACGTAATTTCACTGAACTCAGGCGGCTCCTGGGCTGTGAAGTACTCACCAGTGCCCAATTAACCAGTCACAAAAAGAGTGCAACACCAGGAGCTGAGTAAAACCAGATCTGGAAGTAATAGAGAACAAAGAACAAGTATACAACAAGTGCAAAATATTGCATATAGTGATTGTGGATGTGAATTTTGAGGTATTGTGTACTTGCAGGTCAGTAAGTAAAACATGACAGTAAATATAATGCGAGGCAGATCCTGGAGGGGTTAGCAAAAAACTATCACCACACCATCATCCTCATCCCCATGTCCATGAAGAACCTGGAATGCCAAAGATTGCCATAACCCACCCTCATAACCTGAAACTATTGATCTAAATTGCCAAACAGGTGATGAAGGATGTCAGTAATATCAGGATGAATTCTAGAAATTTCAAGTAGATATATCAACTTACCTGTAAAAATGTAAGTGTTAATATAGTGATAACTGGTCTAAAATAATTATTTGATTAGGTTATTAAGAATTAGACCAAAAATACATTCCTCCTGTGCATTCTCAGTCTGCTCCTTTGACCATAACAAGAGTCTGACTGGTAGGAATTCAGGCAACCCACTCTGTAACTTGGATTCAGCAAATTCGCAATGTATTATTACAACACTTTGAACTAGAGAAAGCTCACAATAATAGTTATTTCCTGTGTGTGCACAAAATAACTATTATTTTGTATGTCCAGAGAGTGACAGAGCAACACCTGGAAGCTAGGCAAGATTTGAGAGAGGTGCCTTGTATTTCTAATGCACCCTCCACTTGAGGCAGAGTGGGCCCAGGCCATGCGACATTACTCAGCCTGAGGACTCAATCCCTGGATGAGGATAGGGAAAATGTACATTTAGACACACTGATGGAATTGAAGGTGCCAGTATTTACATGGTAAGAGAACCTGCCTATTTTCAGACTCAGATCTTTGTGTATGAATCCACTCTCTCTTTTTCCTCTCATCTGACTATTCCAATTTTAAGTTCATGTCAGAATAGCCTGTACTGCAATATCCTTGGCACTGAGAGATTTTGATAGTGACTGAACCTCTGAACACTACTGACATATAAACAAATAACGACAATAGAAAATGACACTCATGAAATCAAAATAAAGCAGGTAGCCTTAGAAATACCACAGCCACATATAAAAATACAGACTGTGGTTCAAATCTATTTTTCAACACAGTCTTCTTATTGGAAATCATTAAATTTATAAGGAATTTGTATGAAATGTGGAAAAACACCCCCAACAAATCAACCCAGAAATAAAAATTAGACTTCCGTGTTGTGATTCAGTTTCTCAGTATCCTTTTGGGTTTTGTCATAAAAGTGGATAGATTCCTTTTTCAAAAAACCCTGACTTCTCAAAGGCTTTAAAGAGTAAATTCTATAAAATCCAGGGACTTTGTCAGTGTTAATGAATATTTTTTTCATCTATTTCCATTTTTTTTTTTATTTCCCATTTAAGAAGTCTTGGAAATCCAAAGCTATTGCTTTGTTCCATGTTCCTTCTGTATTTTATGCATTTTAATTTTACCAAGTGGCTCTTGCTGTTTCATGTATCTGAATAATTTTCTATGCATATAAATAATTATAGTATGTGTACAATGTAGAGTGACTCACTTTCCATTTATACAAATTGTCTATTCCATTGAAAAATGTTATGCCCATTAAGTTATTGATAAAAGTGTAAATTTGTTGTAAGAAACAATTTAGGGAACACTTTATTTAAAAAATTGCTGTCTAGTTTGTTATACAGTGCAACTAACTATTTTCATCTTCTTTCAGCTGTCCAAGTTTTGGTTTTTTTTTGTTTTGACAATTGCTTGAACCACAGAGTATTAGATTACCATTATAATGCTATTGTAATAGGTCCAACTCATTCTCTCGTGATGAAAACTTGAAAGGAGGCAATCTTTTTTAATCCGTCTTCAGTTTATTTCTCCATCATCATTGTTTCACAGGGAGCTGGATTTAGTTCATTCAAGACACATGAGCTGCAGGCTTTTAAGTTTATATGGATGTCTCCACCATGTACTTACTGGAGCCCTGCAAAAACTACCCATTTTCATAATTTCTGTAAGAATCTCAGGGAAAGAGAAAGGAAAAACAGAGATAATACAATTGATTCTAGTTATCCATATTTACACGAATATCTGTGATTTTGCAAAAATCTGTCAAGGAAGAAACTCTTCTTAATTAATTAACTGCTAAAAAATTAGGAAGAGGAGATTGTTGTTAATTAGTATTATTTGTGTTTAAGGTAGGAGTCCAAAATGGAGGGACAATAACGGCAGCAGGGAAGATTATGAGGGAAAAAGGTGTTGCTAAATTATACCAAAGATCATCTTACTGTATTGTAGGAATGAAGGGATGAAAAACTTCAGAAAATGAAATAACCAAGAATATACTAAGTACTCAAAATAACAAAAAAAATCCAGGAATTGTTAAAAAATAGCAAACATATAGTTAGATTCTAAAGACAGATAACTGTGATACCTTTTGCTGTCAGAAAGCAAAAAATAGAAGCATCCTTTGAGAGCACATCCATGTTTAGTGCTGGGGACTGCTTCTTCCAGTAGTTCTGGGGATGGGTTCTTTGCCTTCTTGGCCACTGATGCCCATCTGGAGGCTCCTGGAGTCTCTATGCCAGACTGAGCAGCCCTTTTCTGTTTAAAAGTTGAATTGATTTGTTGAGAGCATTTCTCAGACACACATATACACACACATACACGGATGCACTGACACAGGAAAGACAGTGTCAGCACCTGCAACACAGCCAGGCACAGAAGGGGTGGAACATTTAACTGCATCCATGTACAGGGCTGATAAAACCTCAGTACAGACAGCAACTCCTCTTTGGCTGGTCTGGACTGAAAGTCACTAGTGAAGGCACCCATGCAAGGTTTTCTGTATTCACAAGCACAGCCATGGATCCTCCAAGCATGGCATGGACCTTCTGCCGCCCACCTTGCCTGCCCAGATCCTGTGTCTCTTACCTGCCTCATGGGTCCTCTACTCACTTGCCAGCAAACAGATAGACTTTCATAATCACAGACCTCCCCCAAATATCAGCCTGCCTGATACCCCTGCTAGACCCAGGGCATCCTACTTGTCCCTGGTCCAGCTTGAGGCTTTTGAGTCAACCAAGCACACACTCAGACTCACATCAGGTTTGGGGAAGATACAGAAACTTACATGACCAACATCTGGCACATGGGCTGAGACTGATGGTCCATCTCCAGC
The DNA here is from genome assembly GCA_013389925.1 of Aegithalos caudatus. NCBI lineage: Eukaryota > Metazoa > Chordata > Aves > Passeriformes > Aegithalidae > Aegithalos > Aegithalos caudatus. Next base: position 9,667 of record WEIU01012729.1, on the reverse strand, counting down.
TGCCAGTGCAGAGCCCCTCACTCACCTCATTCTACCCCAGTTCCTCCAGCAGATGACACAGGGAACATATCTCATTCCAAACCCAGCGGCTGGGTCAAGGCCCCCACCTACTGCAGTCCTCAGGACTGAGACCACGCTGCCTCTGGTTGATGACACCACAGGCCCAGGGAGCTCCACTTTGAGTATCCTAATTCCTCACCTTCTTCTTGTTTCCCCCTTCTTATCAATTACAAAGTCCAGGTTGATCACCTCCAGAGTTGTCAATGGAGTTTCTTGATGGCTCCTCAACTTGTAACTGGGGACATTTTGTCTTTGGCTTAATGTCTACTATCCCTCATCTGTCAAGGATGAATCTATCTAAAAGTTTTTCTTTTGTTTCCCCTTTAATGTCCCCTTTGCAGTGAAAAGGCCCTTCCTTAGATAATCTTAATGAGACATCTTCCTCTGGGCTTCTGAACCACACCACTTCATACCATGAGCTTCACATCAGTATTTTTAAAAGGTGACTGGAAATACAGTTTATCAAAATTACATATAAAACATCATGTATAGAGTTTGCTTTTTATGTGGTAGTGGAAAAAACTATATGTAAAGCATGAAAATTCTTGTAATAAGTTCTTTCCATGTATTGAAGTATTACAACCCTCTGAGCAATCCTCAAAAAGGGGAGGAAAAGATGCAACTTTCATATTATTTTTAAATATTACTGACTGTTAAGACCTGTCCAGTTATCACAAACGATTTTCACAAGAGAAAATACTGTTCAACAAGAGAAAACACTGTTCACAATTTCCTTTTTTTTCTGTGCTGTAAAGCATATGGAAAGAAAGGAGTTAATGATTCTAATGGTTATGTACTTAAAAGGTATGTGAGACTCTTGCTTCTACAAATGTCATCTGAAATGGAAAGAAAATGACACAACTTCAGTAACATGCTCATGGTGAAATACCTTTTATTAAGCTGTCTACAGAATGATGCATCAGTGAAATGTTTGACAGGGAATAACATGTGCTAAGCAATGTTGTCTGACTGATTTTTAAGGCAAAATGAAAATCTTTTTTTCCAGAGAAAGCTGATGGGAAAATGTTCTCATAATCAAAGATCAGGCCATGCCATTTTATTTGTCCTCCTTTTTCTCCTCCACTTACTCTACAGAGTACAATTATCTTTCTGTCCAAGTTTTGGTGAGATTCAGCTTTTCCCTAATTCAAAAGAAATTCTTGCAAAGTAACATATATACTGGCAGCGCATCTACAATAAGAGCTACTTAAGAGAAGTCAGAATATAATTAGACCATGAGATGATAAAATGTAACAAGTTTGTGAAGATGTCTAAAATTGCACTTCACATTTTAAAAATCTCATTCTTCTCATGATGCATCTATTTTTAGCCTCTTTTCTAAAAAGAACATTTTCAATGTTCAGAAGTTGTGATGCTTTAATTAAGTTCTAGTCACATTTTAGAATTTGCCATGGTATAAGGACTTCACTATCATCTTCTTTTAATAATTTTTGTCTCTCATTCAATTCTGGTGCATTTTCTATTATCAATATCTTGG
>WEIU01012719.1:27125-42954 GCA_013389925.1 Aegithalos caudatus | reverse complement strand
TTTAAAATGGATCACCACAACATAAGAACATTCTTACTGCTGTAGTGAACATAAAAGAAATACTTTAGGAAAATGGCAAACAGGTCTCATTCTGCAATTTTCAGTTCTTTACTGATGTATCTAAACCTTTAAACTGAGTTGCCTGATCATTTCATTAAGATCTACAAAATTAAAAGCCCAGACTGAGGAACACACAAAACTGCTAACTCTTCTAGGCTCTGCAGTTTGTCTAAGCAAGAATTTTAATTCTGAAATGTAAACAAAATCCATCTCAAAGCAAGTTTTCATAAACAGAAAGAACAAGGATTTAATTATATTAGAATCAGACTGTAGATCTTAGCAGCCCATATTTTCAAAGTTAGGTAAGTTTTCAAAATCATATAATCAGATAGAAAGGTGTTGAAAAAATATGGTTTTGATAAAAATAACTTTTCAAAAAGTAAATTTCAAATCATGAAATTGATTGGTTTAGACTGAAAGAATGGCTTAACTTTTGGCAAACTATTATTGAACACTTAAGATTTACAAAGTAATTTTTCCCTTCCAAAGTCATCTTGGCAATTTGAATTACCTAAAAACCATTTAAAAAGGTGTTGTTGGCTTCCAAACCTGAATACAAACATCATAAAAGTAATAGATAATCATGATTAAAAATAAACCAAACCAAAACTAAACACTCAGTTTATTTGCTACTTCTTCCAGACACTGTTAGCTTTGACTGCTAACAGTACTAGCTATCTACAAGTAATATCTACATACAGCCTGACTAATGACCCTGGAAAGCAATACCATAGAAAGTGACCTGGGGATCCTGGTTGATGGCAAGCTGAAGATGAGTCAGCAGTGCCCTGGCAGCCAGGAGGGCCAACCCTGTCCTGGGAGGTGTCAGGCACAGCATGGCCAGCGGGGCAAGGGTTGTCCTGCTCTGCTCTGCACTAGGATGGCCTGGTTTTGGGTCCTGTTTGTGCTTTTGAGTGCCACAGTGTAAGAAAGATTTAAAACTATAAAAATATATATAAAATTATTAGAGAGTATCCAAAGCAGAGCTACGAAGATGGTGTAGGGTCTAGAGGGGAAGCTGTATGAAGAGCAGCTGAGGTCATTTGGTCTGTTCAGCCTGGAGGAGACTGAGGGGAGATCTCATTGCAACTACAAACTTCCTCCTGTGGAGAAGGGAAGGGCCAGACATTGATCTTTTCTCTCTGGTGACCAGTGACAGGACCCAAGGGAATGGCCTGAAGTTGTGTCAGGGGAGGTTTAGGTTGGATATTAGGAAAAGGTTTCTTCACCCAGAGGGTGGTTGGTCGCTGGAGCAGCTCCCAAGGGAAGTGATCACAGCACCAAACCTGACATATCAAGAAGCATTTGAACAGTGCTTTCAGGGACATGGTGGGATACCTGGGGCTATGCTGTGAAAGGGCCAGGAGTTGGACTTTGATGATGTTTGTGGGTCCCTTCTAACTCAGAATATTCCATGCTTCTATTATTTTTTCAACCCCCAAATACATACAAAAAGAGTAAAGTTGTACACACAATTTGGGAAGAGGCAAGGGAAATGAAGTAGATAATGATTGTCATACTCTTAATAATAAGGAAGGCAGGTTTCAAAGAGTATTGTAGATGCTTACATTGAAAAACATCAGGAGTTTTAATCAGTGTGAACCAGATAACTTTATGTGATAATACATGTTTGTACTGAAAACACTGATTTCTCTCTTTTCTGCTTCCATGCTATGTGTCAGGCTTGCAGAAGTAGTATTTTACCAACTGTCTCTTTAAATAATGGAAACTATATTTTGAATAATGAAAAAAATCATGAGACACCTGGACTGTTATGAAATAGTCTTACAGAAGGTGACCTAAGCAAATGGATCTGCAATTTACAATGAAAATAGGCCTGCTGGGCTTGGCAGGCTTCTCCCTCTTTACCTTTTCCATGTTGTGAGTGATACATTGGTTTTGCTGAAGAACTCAACACTGAAGAACTCAACACTGATCCCTCCTTTTGATCAATTGTTGTGAGTTTATTGACCTTTAAACTGAAATAACAGCAGAGACTTGCCTGGTAGAGCCTTCACCAAAGAAAAATTATATCCTGAAATCATTCCAAGAAACAATATTAAATATGTAAATAAAATGAAAGAATGTAATAGCTTTAAAATGTTTACAGAAAAGTATTTTAGGCAGTTTTTATTGATGATAACCAAAATTCTTTTAACACAAGAATTTAGAAACTCTAACAGGAATGTGTACATGAAATTCCTGTTCCAAATAATACAATAACATCACTCTGAGAGGTAAAACATGACCACAGTCTTGAAGATTTGGAACACATTCAATGAAAATAAGAGTAAACAAACTGTTATGCTCTTTTAAAATGCTTTTTTTTTTCTTTTCTTTTGCTACCTTGAACCCCAGCTGCTGCACATTCAATTGTGGGCAGGAATCACTGAGTCAAGATCAGGTTTCAGTGCACTTTCAAATATCTCATTGGATTATACTACTTGGTCCTGCTGTTTGAAGTATGAAGTGGCTTCATGTTAACTGACTCAACAGGAGGTTTTGCCAGTCAGCTGGTTTTGACTTAAAAATTACAACATTTCCTCACAGGTTTCCTCTCAGTGGAGCATATGAAAGTTAGTTTCATCTATTTAAAAAAGATTTGGTCCTTTTTCGGCTATAAATAGAAGTAATATTGCATATATTGGTCTTATGAGTGTTAACTTCTGTGGTCTGAGTGACCACCTGCAAAACTGGTGTAAATCTTCATGGAAGCATCCAGACTGAATTTCTCTAAAGTATTTTTCTCATATACTTTCCTCATTATGATTGCAGATAGTACAGACATAAAGGGGGGAATAGAGTACAAATAAGATCAGTGGGAGACAAATTTTCCCCACATGCATTCCAAAAGACATCCAATTTCAGGAGGAAACAGGAACAGAAAGGAAGATAGGGAAACTTAAATCTGAGTAACATATTCAGTTGACCTCACTAACAAACCGAAAATCCACAACAAATAAGTCTGAAGAACTATGTTTGATAAAGAAATTTCAGAAGCCCTCTCTATGAAGAAGAGATGTGCAACCAAGGAAACAAGTTTGAAGGCTTTGGAGGTGTGTCACTGTGAGCTGAAGGAACTGTACTGCAGCCAACACCACCGTCTGACAGTGCCACAGCCAGTCTGACCCACTGTGAATTTTTAATAGGCACAAGGGAAAATAGGAGGCATGAGGGAAAATAATTTTAGGTTTGTCTTACAAATAACATTCCTCAAGGTTTGAAAGAGTGCAAGTAGTTTGTTTTTTCATTACTTGGCATTAATAATGAGTAGACATGCATCTATTTTTTTTCCACAAGTGCAGTACATCTGTGATTACTTCTCCAAGGACTTCATTTCACAGGTTGAGCTAGATAAAGGAGGTTCTCCTTTTACTTATTTTTCCCTTTAGTGGCAACTGAGACTGCCAAGTATAAACAAGTAAAATATTAAAATAAAGACCAGTGCAGGTCATAAAAAATATTAAATCTGAAGCATCTTATTCCCAAAAGAAAACTTTATTTTGCTTTCCAGAAAGACAAATATTCTTCTGAAATTCTGTTTCATTTGCTGTGACATTTTAAACATCAGAGTTTTAGAGAGTTTTTGAAAAATATTTCAAGCAGTTGTGATTTTGGTACCAATTTAGCATAAAAAGATTCAGTATGATGGTTATCATATTCAGAGAATGGTTCAGCATTCAATAATTTTGCTCTGTTGTAAGTCACTGATTATCTAGGAATGTAAATACTATCCACTACTTAACACACAAAAAGACCTGCATAATAGCTCTTAAAAGTGGCTTATAAACCTGAAGTTGAACTAAAACTGGTAAAAGTTGTTAAGTTCAAGGAAAATAGGAGCAGTAAGCAGGAGCACAGGGAAGATATAGACGTTACTAAACAAGGCAGAGAACATAATGTGACAAGGCAGAGGTTTCAGGTATTTTCTTTTTTGATGTCTTTAGTGGCATGGATGGAGTCCACAAGATCAAGTAGGTACGGTAGGATGTGTCAACAACCAGTGGTAGAAGAAGGGCTGGTCTTCAGCTTCTTGCAAGGTTTTAGCCCACATAAATCTATGAGTGAGTTAGGAGAAGTGGCTGACACTGTTGCAGACCCACTGACTGTGATATTTAAACAGTGTTGAAGCCCAAGGTATGTCCTTGATAACTGGAAGAGGTGGCTATCAAGTTCTGCAGCTGGGTCAGAATAACCAAAGAGCCCAGTGCAGATTGGGGTCTGTGTGGCTGGGAGAAGCTTGCTATAAGGCACCTGAGGGTCTTGGTAGACAAAAATTTGAACATAAGTCAGCACAGTTCTGCTGCAGCAACAAGGGCAGAATGGATCCTGAGCTGCGTTCTCAGAGGCATTGCTAGCACTGATAGACACGTAGTCATCTCAATCTACTCAGTTCTTTTCAGACTGCACCTGGAGTATTTTGTCTAGTTCTGGTCCACACTTCTGAAGAATGATGTGGACAGACTAAAAATGGTCCAAAGTAGGGCCACCAAGATGAACAGTGGGCTAGAGAACACCACCATGAGGAAAGACTGAAGGAGTTAGGTCTTATCTCCTTGAAGAAAAAAAGGCTTGAGGGTGTTTTTTATGGAATTCAGGTATTTAAAGCTACAAAGAGGATAAAGACCCTCTCTTTGGAGGGCAGGGAACCACATGAAGAATACAAGAAATTACAGGTACAAACCAGGAAAGGTTTCATCTCAACTGAAGAAAGAAATTTTTACAGAAAGAATAATCATCTACAGAAACAACCTCCCCAGAGGTATGGAAGAACCCCCATATCTGAAGGTTTTCAAGGTGCAATTAGACAGCGTGATAGATAATCTCATCTTCTGTGAAATCTGGAATTATCTTCAATAAGAAAATTACAAGGTCCCACTGTTATTGCATGTTTCTTGCATAAAAAAGTGTCTGAACTACTGCAGGTCATTAAGAGGATTTACAGGATTTACCTTACTAAAAGGTGAAAATGCATTTTCTGCATTTTCTCAGATATTTTGTAATTTGCTTTGATGTTATGCTTACTATAAATATCTATAGGACTGGTAGAACAACAGAAGCCTGAAAGCAAAACTGTAAATTTTATTTGCATCTATTTCTATAGTAAAATACATATAGCACTCCACATTCCATTGATTTTATAAGTAAATATTAACTCTAGCACATTTAAGGAATATTAACTCCATTTTAGTCTGTTACCTCGTCATCACAATAGGACACAAAAAAATGTACCTGCTACCCACAATGTTTCAAGTGATTTAAAAGAAGTNGGGAGGGAAGGGGGCATTTTGCAATGGAGTCCTTCACATTTCAAATCTGTTTTGCTATTCTTAGTTTTTGCTCCCATTTGACACTGGTGAGGCTGTCAACAGCTTCAGCTACATCATCCATACATGAATAGACATAGCTAGCTGAGATTCTACCCTTGAGTGCACATTTTATTTCTATACTGAAAATGGTGTATTCCAATTGTTTTGATACTGCTGCAGTAGTGGACCTCCCCAGGTCAGGCCAGATGGTTTAATCCTCTACCAGACACTACCAGGCACCTTTGTTGCCCTTCTATGTCTCTCTCCTATTCAAAATCAGAGCAACCCTGTGCCCCTCTCATGTACCAAGGAGACCTATCATTTCTTTCATTTTCCAATTTCTAACATTTCAGACCTCTAAGTGTTTAAGGGCTATTTCAAATCAACCCCAGTCCTAATGTGAGGGCAGCTTCACTGCCAAGCTGACACTAAGAAACCTTCAGGGCATATCTCTTCCAATCTTCCTAATTAGATCAGGAGATCGGAGAGTGTACAATATGGATTTTCAAATACTGCTTATTCACCACTGGAAAAAGAAGGCTCCGAATGTTGCCTACCGATGGGTTTTTTATAGTAGAAGAATTAGCAAAGAAGAGATTGTAAATATAAATTCTATAATGGCAAAAAATAAGCTGGCATTTAAAATATACAGATTCTAAACAAAGAATTTTTCTAAATATCTGGAAAATTAAAAAAAAAAAAAGTGATCATGCCTAGTTAAAAAGAAAGGAGGGGGGGGAAATGGTCTTATAATGTGAACGATTTAGTACAAGCATGTATTTTTATCTTCTCTGCTTGCCGAAACAGGTTCCTGCCTAAAATTTTAACAGACTCTAGTCTATTAAACCATCACTTTTTAAAATTTAATACTGAGAGATAGTAAGCTTGGTATTTCATCTTCAATTGAGGTCCAAATGGCAGTCACAACCTAAACTCAGATGACAGTGTAAGAGTAGGTGGTAGGGTAGAAAAAACAGCGGTAGCCCATGGAATAAGCAATTTCACATTTGTGTATAAGAGGTGAAAGGTTATACAAAGGTAAACATAGATTTAAATTATTTGTCCCAAACACTTTTAGAAAGAGCAAATAACTTCAGAAAAAATATATTGAATATGACAAGAAAAATATTTTTTTTATTCTCAGCAGACAGATTTCTGTGTTTCTATGGACAGAATTCTGAAAGAAATTCTTTAAGAAAGAAGTGAGATAGAGGCTTGAGAAGGAGGAAACAAGTCACCAGAGATTAGAGGTACTGTTTCTGAAAGGCCTACCAATTGGATGTGGAAGAAAGCAAAAGAAATACATAAAGCCTTCAAGAGGGCCTGGCTTTGCTCATACTCACATAATACAAAAAGTTATATTCCAAGTATTTTTGATTATTTTAACTCTTGGCATGGCAGACATGGTATGTGTCTGTCCCCAGCAAATCCCAGTCTGAAATCACAAGGACAACAGCAAAACTTCTTCCAGGAATATAATTCCTGTCCAGATAAGAGAGTGAACTATTTTTGATGAAGCTTTTGAAAAAACAGCATAGACCAGATGATTCCATGTAAGTACTAGTGTCTGGTACCAGGCATGAGTACTTCAGTCCTTGTGTATATTCACTGTGTTATGCTGCTATGGGCCTCCACAATCTAATGATCAGTGGCAGGTTGTTACTAGGCCCCATAGTGGAATAAAAGCTCTCCCCAAATAGATAAGAAAATTCTCTCTCATTCATAGTTGTTGGCATGAAGTACCATCTGTGGATTTAAGTGGCCTTTTGGGTTGTTTGTTCTTCGGTTTGAGGGTTTGGGGTTTTAGTTTGGTTAAGGGTTTTATTATTATTATTATTGGGAGGTTTGGCACTTTGGTAGTTTGTTTGGGGTTTTTTGTTGTTTGTTTGGTTACTTGCTTGGGTTTTTGTTGGGTTGCTTTCTTTGCTTTGTTTTTTAAACAATCAGCATAAACATCCCATCACCAATACTGTGAAAAAAAAAAATCTTTTTTTTCATTCAGATGAGATGTATGTCTGCACTTTTCCTACCTAATCTATATACCAACTAAGGTTGATGTGACTTTGGTCATTTTAAGATTAGGTTTCCTCCACTAAAATTTGGCAACTTTTTAATTGATTTGACTGAGCTTAAAATCCCTTGGCTAGAATAGTATGCCACTACTAGCTTTGTAAAATCCAGAGGGACATTGGCAAACTTAAGAGGTGTGCCAATGGAAACCCCATGAAGTTCAGCAAGGCCAAGTGCAAGGCTGGGTGGGGAATAGATTGAGGCTAGCTCGAGGAAGAAAGACGTGAAGATGTTCATGGATGAGAAGTTCAGCATGACTTGGCTATGACCTCACAGCCCAGGAAGCCAGCTGTGCCCTGGGCTGCATCAGCAGGTTGAGTGAGGTGAGGTGATTCTCTCTCTCTGCTCTCGTGAGCCCTCACCTGGAGTACTGCATCCAGCTTGGGGGTGTCCAACACAAGAAAGACGTGTACTGTTAGAGCAAGTCCAGAAGAGGGGCACTGAGGTGATCAGAGGGTTGGAGCACCTCTCCTATGAAGACAGGCTGAGAGAGTTGGGGCATGGAGAAGAAAAGTCTCCAAAGAGACCTTAGAACACCCTCCAGTGCCTAACGGAGGCCTACAAGAAAGAAGGAGAGGGGCTTTTAAAAAGGACACGTAGTGATAGGACAAGAGGGAATGGCCTTAAGCTGAAGGAGGGTAGGTTTAGTGTTGACATTATGAAAAAAATCTTTACTGTGAGGATGATAATGCACTGGAACAGGTTGCCCAGAGAAGCTGTGGACTCCCCATGCCTTGGAGTGTTCAAGATCAGGTTAGATGGGGCTCTGAGTAACCTGGTTTAATGAAATATGTCTCTTTCAGATGAGAACTAGATGATCTTTAAGGTTACCTCCAACCCAAACTCTTCAATAATTCTATGAAAATCAAAGTTAGAGGGTTTTAGAGAAAGCTCAACGGGACATATGCTTTAGAGATTGCACCACACGAACACACTTGTCACTGTTTCCTTCTCCTCTGCGTTACCCGACAGACCTTATTTCTTCTTGCAAGATAAAATGGACAATTTTTGAATGGTAGTTTACTTTGAACATGCTTGATACTACAGAAAAGATCACAGCAGGAATTTCTGAAAACCACTGGACCAAGAAAATATGCTTTCCCCCCAGTCCTCTGTGCCTAATTTGTTTCAAGCTCACTGCTTTTTGTTTAGATAGTAGCCTAAAGACTCATCTGCCTCCTTAGAGGTTCAGTAATAGAGATTTAGAAAGATTCTGGTTACCTAGGGCTTCAAAGACTGAATGCTGTGCTTTAATTACAAAAAAAATTGAGTAGCACTTACAGTCCACCTGTTTGTCTTCAAAGTCTAATTAATTCCAAGTACAATAATTTCTTTCTGAATTGCAAAATGAAGTTCTTGCACATTGTTGGGAAGGATGATGCATCAAGACCCTGCAAAGATGTTTTATTGGTAAAAGACTCTGAGGGTGTAAAACCTGCAGAGGAGATGGAGTTAAAAGCAAGATTTGAACTATAGAATGCTAAGCAGGAAGTTAGTGATTAGGTTAGTTGATGGCCAACGCCCTGATGATTGAACATAACCTTTGGGAAACAATAGAATCCCAGGGGGATGGGCCTTGCCAGGTAACAGGGGAAAAGGTGGGTTTTACAGGTTTTTAGTATGGTAATATAATAGTTCCCATAGGCTGTATGTAAATTCTGTATGTTTAGTATCCTGTACTGGTTGGCTAGTGCTAACCAGATTATTCAGCATAGAAGGGTATAAATTGTATTGTAATGGGAAGTTCGGGGGGGTTTTTTCTGGACCGGGAGTTGGGACCACGCTGGAGCCGGTGCTGGTCAGGCTGGCTGTCCCCACGAACAATAAACCACGTGTCCAAAGAGCTTCCCTGTCTCTGGAAATCTCTCATCGAACCCCAGATAGACCACCAGCCATCGCTAATACACATAGTTTGTATTCCCATATAAGTAATTTTTCCCAAAATAGGTCAAGAAGATTCTCTTAGGATTACACTTGGTCATTGAATTAGTTTGGAAAAGAAATTATAACACATTAGTAAGAGAGAAATTTAAAAAATGAGAAACCCCGAAAGAGAAAATTTTCCTTTTCCATGGCCTCATCTCAAAAATGTAAGAAGCCCATTTCAAATTTGTTGAGAGTTTTAAGTGCTCAGACCAATAGCATTTGCAATCATTCAACAGTCAATAATTTGGTGAAACCATGGTGTAAGTGGCTGAAGTCAACTGAAGTGCACTGAACAGCCACATGAATAAAAGATTAATCAAGTGACAGCCGCAGGTTTCACATACTGGTCACTTCTTACTATTTTGAAAACCACTTGGGTTACCCTATACAATATTTTTAACTCATAAGGTAAATATTGGAAACAGAAGTATATTGAGTGCCTCTGGAGAGCATGACTAATGCTTGAAAAACTTTAATTTAGAAAACTAATCTATATTTCCTAGCTGATAAGCAGGTTCTGTCTCTGGGCTTCTTCTTTCCAAAGTTACTGTGGAAGACAATTGATGTACATCAAAAATACAAAAATGCATTTTTCTGAAGAGACTGATTTCAACAACATGCAAGAAACCTCTATAGCAACTGTAATTCTGGGGTTAGGGTGGGATGGAAGACTAGAAAGCATCCTGACAATTCAGCCAGGTCTGTTTGATATCCAAGGAATTTCAGCCATACCTTTAAAACACTCCCAAATGCAAATCCATGCAGGATGTCTACAGTTTTTGGTACATCAATATAAGAAGAACTCTAAATTATTAGAGTGTGTCCAGGGCAAGAGTGATAAGGTGGAGAAAGGTTTCAAGGGCAAGACTTATGAGAAGTGTCTTCTGTTTTAGAAAATTCATTTCTAATTCTAACATTGCTTTCCTATAACTTTAGTTTTCCAATATGATTTCCCTTTTACTCCTGAAGGTACCTGCGTACAATGAAATTTTAGTCAGCATGAAGAACATCCACAGGAAAAATGGAAGGGAAAATGAAGGCAAAGAGCAGAAATGTGTCAACATTTATGCAGGCATTTATGTTAATCATCTGTAAGTACAGTCAAGATATTTACAAGTAGGATGCTTGTAACATAATTTCCAGATTATTTGAATAAAGAAGAAATTGTTATAAAGCCAAAAGGTACACTTCTGGCATTCAGATGTATATTCACACTTCCTTTACCAGAGATATTGAATATAGGTAAGACTTATAGGGAAAATTCAAATTATTTTAAATGAAGTGATATTATCAGTCAAAATAAGGACAAAATTTTGTTAATTCAACCCTTCAGGTCTTAAAAGCTAACCCCAACACATATGTAGATTTGGAATAATTTCTCATGTTTAACAATTATACCATTTCATTCACATGAAGAACTTGTTCATTTTTCTAATGGTACCAATTGTCATTCTGTAAGCCATGCCACATCCTGAGACCATAACAGTTAAGTCAAGCATTACATGATATCTTACAGGAATCTGTCACTTACCCTTTTTTTTTTTTTTTTTTTTTGCATTTATGGCTCCATTATTAATTGTCATCATTTTTAATTCCCCAAAATCGATTTATTACATAATCTGATTATGAGTTTAACTTGTTTACATTATTAAAAATCTGATTTAAAACCTTTATACATTAGTTCTCTGCATCATTATTTTATGAATCAATTTTATATATTATTGATCAATTATAAAATTTTCCTGGAGGACTAGATTACTGCAACACTGTCAGCTACAAATGTCTTTTCTTCCAGTCATTAACTTAATTGAACTATATTCTTATCCTTGAGACACCTTTTAGTCCCAAATTTAGACCTTTCAGATTCTTGCATTACTCATTAACAATATTCTTATTGAAACAAGCATATCACACCCACAAGATTTGCTTCCACCAATCTCATTTGAAGTACTCCTCCACAATTATAGTATCCAGCCCACCCCACCTAACAAGATTTTTTCTTCTCTACTACATTTCTGAACAAACATCACTTTTCCCTCCTGAATAGCCTATTTCTGAGACATGTATTGGTGGCTTCTCAGTCTATTTATTTTTTTTAAATTATATCCTTTAAAACCATGAAAATCTATGCAGGATGTGTGCAGTTTTGGGACCATCAGTACAGAAAAGACATCAAACTATTACAATGTGTACAAGGGAGGATCGACAAGGTGGAGAAAGTTCTCAAGGCCAAGACATATGACAAGAGTTGGAAGCCTCCTGGCTTGCTCTTGTTTCTTCAAAACATTTTTAATTTTTTTTTTTTTTTAAATGTGAGATAGATATGAAGCAATTTATTTCAGTGTGTCTTCAAAATAATGCTGGTTTTTTTTTTTTTTGTTTAACAAAACACTGATCTGGGGTAGAAATCAAAACCCATAGCTGCAGGTCAGGAGACATCCATGTAGTAAGACTAACAGAATTTTAAGTAAGCAAATAGCAAGACTTCACCAACGAGATCAGACATTACTAGATATTTTAAAGAAAAGGCACTACATTTTCAGTGCCTTCAAATCATTGCAATATGTTCCTGTCTTTGACTTTTAACGTGATAAAAATACAAAAACAATTATTTGGCTTTGGAATGGGTTTCAGTATTTGGTGTTTTTAGTTTTTTTTTCTTTTTCTAAAATGCTGAACAGATTCTTGTTTATCCTTTTCTTTAGACAATAAAAAATTTATATTTTCACAATGGTTTATGAATCAACTAATTACATTAAAATTATCAGTAGGACAATTATGAAGTCATTAATAATAAAATTATGCCTTTGTTGTCAGCATGACTGTTTCTCAAAACATTGGATCAAATATCCTGTACTTATCAGTAATTTCATCACATTTGAATAGCAAACCCTCACACCCCACAGATCTTAAAATCAGAAAGCAGAAAAATCTCAAAGATGCATTTGAATCCACTGTGAATCCACAACTGAATCCTGTGAAACAGGAAATAAATGTGTTATTCCAATAGCCTGAAAATTCTGTTTGAAGCAATGCATTTAACTCATTATTTCTATTCATGGCAAAATTTCAATTGAGGTAATTTGTCTTTACACAAATTTTCTAGACAGAACAGGTATCTTTGGTGTTATCCATAACCAATAATAAAAATATTTCTCAAAAGTCTCAGGCTCCCATTGCAAAATGCATGACTTTAAACCACAGCCAATCTTTCACATTTGACTAAAAGAATCATACTATGAAAAAGTGAAAAGGGAAAAAAATACGCAAGAAAGATGTAGTCTCAATATATGAAGAGAAGATGCTTTCACTAATCAAGAAACAAAAGCAAGAAGAGATGCAAAAATTGGTTTCCAGGCATAACTCTTGAAAATTCTTCACAACAAAAGCCCTCAATCTTGTTTTGAAATAGTCTGTCCTTCCCCTCTCCAACAGCTGTTGAACTCATGAAATTCTAAAATACTTGCCAAAACACTGGGGGGGATTGTGGGAGTTTTCTTTGTTTTTAATACCCCTATTGTGTAAATTTTTTTGGGTAGTCTTGCTAAAAAAGTCATTTAAAGAGTATTATGGCTCTTCTTTTTAAAAGCTATTACAGCATGAAGGTTGTATATAGCACAGATATTTCACTGAAGCCTTTGTCAAAAGCCATCAACAATCTCTGCTTTCAACAGAACCACAGTAAAGACCAACTCTGGCAATGGAAGGGATTGCGTGAACTTTTTTTCTGTTTTCAAAAAAAAGACCTCTTATCCCTGTCCACAAGTTAACAGGAAACACATTATACAGGCTACTAAGTACAGCAGTTAGTCATCAATCTCCTGTCAGCTGATCTAACTAACATTTATTTATTATCTGTTTTATTTATTTAACAATGATTAACATTTATCTTGTAATTGTTATACTGAAAACTAAAGAGAAAAAGATATGTTCAACAACACTAATACACAGTCCTAATTCATGTGGAAAATGAAAGCACATCAGAAGGCCTGTTTGACATTGATAGTTATTTGTCAAGACCACCAAAGCCATTTTGAGACACCTTTTCCTCAGTCACCTAAATTCCAATCTGAGAGATTAGGTTTCACAGAAGGTCTTCAATGCATTCCTAAAAATAGTAAAAAGACCAGGAAATTGAAACTTTCACTACCCTCCTTAATTCATTATTGCTGGTACCAAAATTCATTCACTTTCAGGGAAAAAAGTATTTGTTTGTAGCCAAGAAATACTGGATCTTTTATGTAAAACCTATATATTGTAAATGTAGAAGTGGGAGGACCTGGGAAGTACTAGAACTTTGGGATATCATTTAAAGTTTGTGTTTTTTGTTATTACAGTGCAACATTAGACAAACATATTATTCCAGTATTGTCTACTCAATATTGCTTTCTTCAGAAACCTGTCTCCACAGGAGATTTATCTAAATCATAATCCTCTAGACATTTAGGGGAAAAAATAGCTCCTTTGATATACTGTTCAATAGCTCCTTAAATTTTTGGCAAAAAAATCAAAAATACTCTTTCTACTTGATATTATGTCATGCAAGAAAAAAAAATACTGAAGTAATTTCAAACACNAGAGATAAAAGTGACAAATAAATATTCTGAATTCTATGAAACTGTTAACTCAGGAATGCTGTAATCATTTAGTGATCCATCACTGTCTGAAGAAAGAGTGAAAATCTGTCAGAAAGCACTTTCTAAAAACAAATACACATGAAGATCACTTAACATACCTGGTGAATATCTATTCACTTTAATGCAGTTGAACAGTGAGATATTGGAAATAAATATGTTGTAAACCATTATCTGTGTTCAGGATCTACACAGGGAAATGAAATCACAGCATGAATTTTGACTTTAGTGTTGTACTGCCTTGCCATGACACAGCTACACACACCTCTGCTGTAGAGAATAGACAGATGCTGCAAAAAAAATGTCTCTAGTCAAATAATATGACCTTCAATTTCTGACTTGACTGAAACTTTTGGTGTAAACATTACCAAGGACTATAAAAGCCATGGCTACTTTTGATTTAAACAGCTGTATATTCTTATCAGAAGGTTAAACAACAAGCAAACTGTCCCAAACCTTGCAACAAAAGATTGATTGTTCCAAAATCCATCACACTATTCTTTTCAGGATAGACTTCTTTTCTGCCTATATTTTATAGCACATAAATGTTTTTACCCATCAGTATAGGCAGTTTTCCTTCCCTCAGTTTCTCCATGGCAAAATGTTAATGAATTAAATAAAAGTTCTGTTTATATACAAAGTGAAGGTGAAAATGCAGGGCAGGATCCCTTGAAGTACAACAGAATAGTTATAGCAATCAAGTGTTCTATATGTATCAAACAGTTAAAATAATACTTTTGATAAATCATAGTTAAATCTTTCCCCTGGATGATGAGGAAGAGAAGCTTAGAATTTTTATTTTCACAATGTTCAGTAGGGAACATGTATTCCAAATAAATCTAAAATCTAATAAGCTGGGAATCTGCCTTCAGTTATGTGATTTCTTTTGAAACCTGCATAGCAAGTTCTGAGCAGCTGTGGTGTGCTACAACTCACCCAAAGGAAAACACATTGAGGCTGATGCCACCCAGACCACTGAATTTCTTGGTCTCATTGTAGCACATAAAAAAAAACCCAGCAGATTTTTCTTTTGAAGAAAAGATTACAGTTCAAGCAATTCTTTATTAAGTTCACAAGAGCAGCTGCCTGATAACCACAAACCTGTCTGCTGATTAGCAAGAGTTAGGGGGGAATATTTTATTCTATTCTAGGATTTATTCTATTAAAAAAAAAACAACAACTGAAAACACAGTAGTTGTGGACAGTACCATTTCTGAACAGAAAGTGTTATGTCTGTCTTTTTACAACATTCTGAATTTATTGAATTTAATTGATTTTAAATGACTTTGATTGTATTCGATGATCTCAGAAGCCTTTTCCAACCCTAATCGAGTTTCTGTGATTCTGTAAAACATGATCGTCCAAAATCTAATGTTAGTGGGACCTGAAATTGCTTGATCTTAAAGATATTTTGTCTTCCAAGAAGGTTTCAGAATCTGCAATTCTTTTTAATATCTATATGGCAGGTCTTTCTGAAGGAATCAAGCAATCTTGCCTTTTTTTTTTTTTTTTTTTTTTTTTTTTTTTTTTTTTTTTTTTTTTTTNTTTTTTTTTTTCCACTCCCTTCATCTGGCAATCACTAGAAATCAGGCTGGAAGTTCTACAGGGAGTCAGTCCATCTTCTTTGATGCTGTTGCTTATAGCACAACTGAAAGAGGTTTATCTAGATCAAAGCTTTGAGAATTTATCTGAACCTAATTTAAATGTCTTAGGAATACACTATAGATGGCAAATTTCACAAAAATCAAGTCACAATCATTTCTTCCAGATAAAAAGGCAAAAAAAATCCCAACAACTCCTCCCCCAAAAAAAACCAAAAAAACCAACCAA
>WEIU01012719.1:4091-19438 GCA_013389925.1 Aegithalos caudatus | reverse complement strand
AAAAAACAAAAACAAACAAACAAACAAACAAAAAAACAACAACAAAAAAAAACACCTCAGATATGGGGTTTACTAAATAACCACGTGATGCTGTCAACATGGTCCTGTCTTCTTTTTTTCCTTTTATGAACCCTTGTTTGCCCTGGTTTGTTGCATTTTGAGGTGCAAGTTCTTTAGGGGAGAAAAAAATATTCTTTAGCTTGCCAGCTCCAGCACCTAGCTTCCCTGGTAAGCATCCAAAGAGAATTAAAAGAAAAATTAAAAAAAACCAAACAATTAGGATCATCACGTGTATCACCTAAAATTCAGCTTCTATGATTTTTTTCAAATTAGACGTGGTAGATATTCAGTGCTTTTTAAAAAAGGATGATATGTTCATTTACAAATTGTTAGTGAAGGACAATATTCCAGTGAAAACAGGTAGTCTACAGCTTTCTTTCTATGTCAAGATAGCATTTTCATCCTGTGTAATCTTTGCCACAAACTGCATGTGCAAAATATCATGTTACCCTTCTATTTCCAAGAATTTTACCTCCTGCAGCACATTTGCTGAGATAGATACTCTTTTTCTCAGAAAAAATGCTGTAATCATTGACATAAGCAAGGTAGGTCATAGTAGAAGTGAGTAATTAATCCCTACTACTATTTTCTTTAAGAATTTTAATATTTAAAAAGCAACTGAAATTAGAACAGGACAAACAGCAAAATAGGATCTTCATGTTTCAAAATTTTTAATTAATAAATAAATTATAAACCTAAATATCTACCATGTGGCATATCCTGGTTGTCAGAAATATTGCTGGGCAAGGGCTCTAGAAGCTAAGAGCAGTCTGGTAGACAGACTGAAAAGAAGAAAGATGGTTGAACTGCCAGGAAACCTTCCTGGACTGTGGCTTCTGGGACCGTCTGGGTCAGCTGTGCCAAACAGTGAAAAGGGAGTTTGTCAGCTTGCTCCCATTTCACAGTCCGCTTAAATAATATCAACCTCAACAAATAGGAGACAATTCATATGAAGGATCTTTTTCACTCATACAACACTTTCTTTATGCTTTCTGTGAATTGGTAGAATTACATATGTGAAATTCTTTACATTCCTGCATAGTGAGTGAATGATGAAGTCCATATCATCCTTTGTGCTAGATAGATGACTTCTGCTTCCAAAAATCAGTTAAAACCATTAAAAGGCTCAAAAATTTGAATTTTGGGCAAATAGTGCTTCATGGTAGCTTTAAGCTTTCACAGATATTAACAGCACAATTTGAAATGAGAGTCGACACATAAATGTGGTTTAAATCACAAAGCAGTAACATATCGTTTTGAAGGCTGGTCTAAGGAAAAAAGTGATGAATAGAAATCAATTGTTAATTTTTGTCAGATTTCACACCAAGATTCACCAATAAGGAACCAGTAAACATATCAGCAGGACTGTATTTATCTTAGTAAATTGAATTAATTTACCTAATCAACCATGATATCTCAGTGATCTCCATCTATCATATTCCTCTTTTACCAATGATTCCACTTTATGTTGTACTTCTGAGAGCTTTTAGTCACATCATTACAGCATACTCATCTAAATCAATCATTTACTGAGTTCAGTAAAGGTACAGATATTTAAAGTGAGTAATGTTCCTCTGCTCAAAAGAGGAATTATAAATTCTGACAATAAACTGATCTGCCTCATCTTCATGTATTGTGTTTCTCATCTCTAGTGTCAATATTTTCCATAACTCTAGACAGACATAATGGTTGTTCTATAAAATATAGAGTTTTAAAGTCAGTCACTACTTCACAGCAAAGCTTAATTCCAAACCTTAGGCAAGAACTGCAAAAACAGCATAAACCATAACAGTTCATGTTTTTGCTAGCAAAAATTCTTGCAGCTAGCACAAAATAAATCTGCCAGGGAAAAGCATTTTGCAAGTGGTGACCCACATCACAGACCTATGTGTTCAGGATTCCATCTTTCAACAGACTTGGAACAGAATTACATATAAATCAGATGTCCTGTCAAACTTCAATTAGTGCAGTCAAAATATTAATCACAGACAGTTTTTGTGTCAAAAGCAAGTTTTCCCAAATCATATCATTTTCAGGAAGAATTTACATTTCCAAGAAATCATATGTACAGTAGGTGAATGTAATACACTGCTGGATTAACCACAGTGTGTGCTCTTTTGTCTAGTCAGGTTTGGAGAGTTTAGAGGTGACTGGGCTTCTCAGATGTGTCACGTCTCAGTGTCCAAGTTCTAGTGTTCTCACTGATTTTTTTAAATTGAAAGTGAGTGTTTTTAAACAGTGTGATCATTCTCATTTCATATGACTGTGTAGCTTATTTCAAGAGATTCATTGAATCATAAATATAATCAGTTTTATTTAGGTTTTATTTAAAAAAAAACAGATGGATACATCTCAACTGGTATTTCACAGACTGCCAAGGTGTGTGGGGGGAGAGAACACATGTTAAAATCAAAGCAGATTCTTTGGTGGTTTACAATTTCCTTCCTAACAGCACCTAAAACTAGGAGGTTGAAGTCATCAGATCACAAATTCAATGCTATCACCATTGCTATAGCACACTACACTTGCATCACTTAAAGGCTGGAATGAAAACAAATAAATTGATTCTATCTAGCTCTTACAATCTTTTGCCATCAAATGTCTTTTCATGCCGTAAAAAATCTTTTTTTGGTTTCTACAAACAAGTAACCTCCCATGCAAATGAAGAATTGGAAGCATATTTATGTCAGAGACTGAAAGAAATGAAATAGGTATTGCAGGAAGAAACAGTGTTTGAGCATGATACAATAGTTGATTATTTGCATGAAGATTAATGAATAGGAATGTACATCATAAACAGGGCATACACAGAGTAAAGAAAACTCATTTCTGGATTATGAAAAAAGTGCATCATTTTTGCAAAAGTTGGTGTAGTTAGTTAATAAATTCCTGGATATCCCACTCATGCTATAATTACCTCTAACTAAATTCTTTCCAACATAATTGCCTTGACAGTCAGTTTCATAATTTCCTATTTCAAAATTGAAATGGACTGACCCAGTCATTATCAAAAAATTATGCCATTGTTTAAAATGTTGCGTGAACCAGAAGCTATGAATTAGCAAAAGGCTTTTACCCTCCTAAAAATTATAAATTTCAGTACTAGCCAAACACCAAATTCATCGTGTGAAAAACAATGTTTAAACAGATGATTTATATAGTTTCAAGTTTACTAAGAAAAGCTTCATAATTAGGTGTATCAAAAGGACCTATCAAAACTCTAAAATTACAAAATTTATCTTTAATATGCCTATCTGAATAAAGAAATTAAGAAACATTGAAGGAAAACGTCTTCTGTCAAAAATTAGAGATATGAAAGTGCTTATTTGAGGTTTTGTTTTGCCAGCTTATGAAAGTGAGCGTGCTAGGAAGCATTTAAGTCATCACATTTGTGGAAAGGAACTTAGACATTTTAACTGTTAGTTGTCTAGGGCACCATTAAAGGCTACACAGTCAGAGAATCTGCTCCCTGACCTACTTCTGATATTTTAACTGCAAAATGTAAAAAGATCCTCCAACACATAAAAAAATAAAATTCAGGCATTTTTAGTCAGCAACAAAAATGTCCAAAGGCGAACATCTTAAAAAATGACAGGGCTTTTCAGGAAAAAAAAACAAAAAAAAAAAAAAAAAAAAAAAAAAACAAAAAAAAAAAAGAAGGGATTATTTTGGTTGGGTTTGTTGTTGTTGTTTTTGTTTTGGTAGGTTTTTGGTTTTTTCCTAAGAATTCTTCAGAAAGACAAGAAGACTATACCAGTTGTTCTCTTCAGTATCATATATTGTGCAAGATTGTGAAGTGCTAGTACCTCACTACAAGAAAGCACATGAAGTGATTTCTTTTTGGCAGTGGAGAAAGATGAGCATTTACTGCTCTTTTTTTGAATGAAGCAGCTTTTCTCTCTTTCATTAGGAGCATGCCTGTACTCAGGTTAATAGTGTTAGGAACTGGTAAAAAGTTGTTTCAATTGAGCAACTTAGTCATCCCACATCAGAATACTCAAATTGCAGCTTGAAACCACTGCTCACCTCTTCCACTGGGCTGTTGCTAGCATGGAAATGTCTCTTCTGCTGGTTCTCTGGCTAATAGATATTCACAGGATTGATCTGAAGAAACATGTAATAAATCAGGAGTCCATGTACCTACAAATGGACAAGAACCTCTTCAGTAAATAAAAGTTCTGATTTAGGGCTTCCCACATATGTTTCTCTCTGAAAAAAATGTTCTCTCTTACCACAGGTACAATGTTGACCAGTGCAACTCACTGAGAAAAGAAAACAAGGAAGAAACACGTCCAGTCAGCTTTTTGAGTGATAAGAAATGGTAACTTATGTAGTAGAAATCTAGTACAGGTGTGAATATTCACTGGGTTTATTTCTCTAAACCTATAAATGTTTGTTGTGGCACAGAAAAGGAGGGATAAGCTTGTGTTTACATTTAGTGACCTTAATTTTTACAGAATCCTGCTGTATGAAACTGAAATTCCAAAATAAAATTGACCTAACCTATTTATTCAATAAAAAATAATTTTCCTATGTATATTAAATGCATTGTATATCATTCCATCTAAATTTATTTTTAATCTTTATTTGATAATTTAGTTGCTTTTTTCATCACTTACATGCAACTCAGACATGCTTTTACACTTTGGGCAAACATTCTGTCAAGTTTCTCATTTTGTAATGGATTAATGTGCTGAGAAACTTTTAGTACAGATGTTCATTTACTTCTTTATACAACAAAAGATACAGTGCTATAAATCAGTAATATTCAATATATTCTATATCCTGACCTACTGAAAATGAGAAGCAGTTAGGAAAATTTTTTTATTTATATGTTTGCTTCCACCTGTGCACAGCCATTGTATCCTACCAGAATGAGGTCAGAATTTGAACCTACTGTGCTCTTTGCCATTTAGTTTATCTATGTGATTTGAATTCCAGATACTTCCAATAAGAACTAACCAGCAGGTCAAGATTTGTCTTATGTTATAAAATAAAAGCCGTTGAAAAGAAAATTTACTAGTTACTGCAAAATGGAGCGATAAATATGATTTGAATTAGAAATATCACCTGAATCATCTACTGAATTACAACTCAGTCAAGGTGAGAAAAAGTCTTATAAAAAACTGAGTCTCCTTCAGACTGATTATTCAATACAAAAGCACCATGTACAATTGCAGCTCTTTTCTAAACCACCCAAGTATCACTACATAACACAGACAGTTAAAGAAAATATAAAATTGCATGTAGAATTGTTAAAGAACTAAGAAGGTGCACGTACTAGCGCAGTTCTCTTCATGCTGGATGTGCAAGAGCACACATCTAAACTCAGCTGCCTCCCTTTCTATCAACAAATAAAAGATTGGAACGGACCTTAAAGACCACCTATTTCTAATCCCCTTGCCATGGACAGAGACACCTTCCACCAGACCAGGTTGGTCAAAGCTCTATCCAACCCAGCCTTGAATACTCGCAGGGATGGAACACCCATAACTTACCTGGGCAACCTGTTCCAGTGCCTCACCATCCTCACAGTAAAGATTTTTTGTTTTTCCTTTCTAATATAAACCTACTGTTTTTTGGTTTGAAACCATTCCCCTTTGACCTCTCATTTACGTGCCCTTATGAAAAATTTCTCTCCTTCTTTTCTATAGGTTCCCTTCAGGTACTAGAAGGCCACAATTTGGTCATCCATAAGCTTTTTCTTTTCCAGAGAACAATTCTCTCAGCTTTTCCCTAAAGGAGAGATTTTCCATCTGTCTAATCATTTTGGTGGCCTCCACTGGACTTGCTCCAATAGGTCCTCTGCTGGGGGCACCCAGGGCTGGATGCAGCCCTGCAGGTGGGGTCAGAGCAGAGCAGAGGAGCAGAATCCCCTCCCTTACCTGCTGCTCATGCTGCTCTGGATGCAGCCCAGGACCTGTTTGGTTGCACATGGTTGGGTCATGTCCAGTCTCTCATCCACCAGCACTCCCAAGTCCTTTTCATCAGAGCTGTCTTTGTTTGTTCATTCCCAAATTGATTTGATACTGGGGGTTACCCAGGTGCAGCCCCTTGTACTTGGCTGTGTTAAACTTCATGGAATTCCCATGGGAATGTATCCCATTAAGTCACATAGTAAGGACTTAGAATGGGAGAGACTTTGCTCCTCCTGCCCGCATCCTGCTGTCCATTCCACACAAGAGGTGTGAGAAGAGAGATTGCCATTGAAGGCTAAGTCAAAGAACTTGAGTACCTCAGCCTTCTCTTCATCCATTGTTACCAATTTGCCAGCATTGTTTATTGGGGGAATACTCCTTCTTTGACTTTCCTTTTCTAGTTAATGTACCTGTATCTTCATGCTATTCTTTGCATCCCTTGTCAGGTTCAGTTCTAGCTGTACCTTGACTTTCCTTACTTCATCCCTACATATCCAAACTTCATCTCTACACTCTTTCCAGGTTACTATCCTTGTTTCCATTGTCTATGCATTTGCTTTTTCCATTTAGTTTGACCAGTAGTTTCCTATTCAAACATACCTGGTCTTTCATTCCTTTCCCAGTTTCTTTTTCCTGGGGATTGATAGGTCTTGCACTGCATGGAAGACTTCCTTAAAGATCTGCCACGTCTGTTCTGCTCTCTTGTCCCTGAGGGCCATCTCCCAGGGGATCCTATTGACTATCTCCTTGAAGAACTGAAAGTCTGTTTTTCTAAAGTTCAGGGACCTAACGTTACTCCACGTGTGATCCATATCCTTTAGGACTGAAAACTCCACCAATGCATGATCACTGCCATTGGGGATGCCCCCAGTCTTGAAGTCCCTAATTAGCCTGGGAAATATTTCCTTAAAATTCAACAAGTGCAGGTAATGAAAGTTGCTGTGATCGAATAAGTACTAACTTCCCAATTTCAAATATAGCACAGGGATTCTAAAATCCATGTTTGTCAAATGCATTTCCTCCCCAGCCC
The DNA here is from genome assembly GCA_013389925.1 of Aegithalos caudatus. Taxonomy (NCBI): domain Eukaryota; kingdom Metazoa; phylum Chordata; class Aves; order Passeriformes; family Aegithalidae; genus Aegithalos; species Aegithalos caudatus. The sequence continues at coordinate 12,430 of WEIU01012719.1, read as the reverse complement.
TCTCATAATGATTCATTGAATAAGTTATACAGACAACTTGTGTGCTGCTCTCACCTCTACAAAATATTCAGCTGATACAGTACACTATTAGTGTGGAACTTCTTTATTAAAAGGTGGATACATTTTTTTTCTTCTTGTAATCAACCTTGCAAGCAGAAAATGAGGTGAACTATGTGGCCCATGTTATTATTTCCCAGCCATTTAAGTTTCAGGAAAGGTACTTGCATTTCTCAACACCCTGAAGAAATACTCTGCAGTCCCTAGGATAGTGAAAATTAATTTGTTTTACAGGAATGATTTTGTCCAGAGTATTTTTACAGCTCCAAACATCAAGTTAGATATTTTAAACTGGTCCTCCTCCCATTTGTGAAATCAGACCACTCTTTGCTGGGAGGCAAAGAGTTGAGACCTTGTATTTTCTGCCCTATTCTGTACCCAATACCAAGTTCAGAGACATTCTCCTAATGGGGCACTAGAGCTCCAGGCTGCCCTTTCTGCAAAGGATTTGTAAAATGAGACAGTCTCACAGACTGAGAGATTTCTCTTGAGAAACTTCATTTAATGCAATGGGTGCATGAAGAACCTACCAGAGCTGGCAACTCATCAGTCTGGTTGCATGGTCTCATGCCCATCTCACAAAAGTAGGAGCTTCCTCACTAGCTCTCCTTTATTGGGGTGAGGCTATAGCATGAACTAAGCTCAAGCATAGAGATAACTCCTCCAAAACAGCTATGATAAAAGGTCATCCTTAAACTTATTTTAATTTACGCTGGCACTAACAATCCGTGTCTCCTTAGTGTCAGGCATATTTAGTCAGAACTGACAAACTGTCACAAGCATTCCTTAGTAAACTCTTACTGCCCCTGCTAAATAGCTGTAAATTCAGGTTCATATAGCAGAAACAACTAGTGTGTATTTTTATTAGTGAAAACATTGCATGAAAGACACTGATATTATTATTGCAGAAAGCCTTAATACAGATAATGTCTTTTGTCCTCTAGCACAGCTGCCAATGCTGATGTATTGCCTTTTCTTTCCTTCTCATTGCATATAATTTTAAAACATACAAAACCACAGATGATCTAACAGAAGCTGTCCTATTTATCTGCAGATATTGCTTCACTTAGAAAGCAAACCTACTGAATTACTATAGAGGGTCAAGTCCCTGTGGAACATCTTCTGTTCTTTTTCTGAGCCAAACCTGGGTTAAATTATCTCAGAAATTAACAAATATGCATTGCATAATACAAACCTTTCTAGAAAAGGCTTGGCTTCTTTGTTACAAGTGCTGGAAACCTGAATAAGACAAAGGAAAAAGACAACACTACAAAAGAGCTCATGGGCAAATTGCTTTTAGCTCTGCCTCAGAGGTCTGGTGACAGGGTTTTGGTTACAAATATACACAAAACTCTTCACAAGTGGTCAGTAAACGCCCGACTTAGAATTCCTTGCCACTAAGATTCTGAGTCTCAGTTTCCTGAAACTATAAATACTGAGCCTATATATGAGGTTAGTGGGAAAGAGACTTTAAAGGCAAGGAGTGGGATAAAAAGCCCAGTGCTTTAGAAATGGATAAATTCATGGTCTGGAAGCACCATGAAGGCATATAGGAAGAGGCAAGCCAACAGCTTGCAGCATGTCAATGCATATCTAAAATGTCTATGAGTCTGATTTTTTCTGTGCAGTAGGCATAAGCAGCTTATTTTCCACTAAAAGAATAATAAATTTGCTTAACCTCTGCCCAGTAAGTGCATTTAGACACTTACTATGCAAGAAAAAAAGTTAGTAAAAGAATCGCACTCAAGCTAAAACTAGTATACTTATTTTTGTGCCTATACAGTATAACAGTGATTACCATAGAAAAGTACACAAAATTGTCTCACATATCTCCATGTGCAAATACTGTGACTGAAATAAGGTCTGAGGTATACAGCAAACAACAAAATGTGCCTGCTGATTTGCTGAATACGCATAACAGTGCACTGAGAAAAATATAGTAATTATAGCAACAGACATAGACAGAAATCTTACAAGAGTTTGGCAAATGAAGATTCCATAAACAACTTAATCCTAGTATTCCTTTATGTTTAACACATTTTTCAGTGTCATTTTAAGTCAGGAGATTTCCAGCCTTAGTGGAAAGCAAACTAAGGGAGGACAGCTTCACCACATTTTTATACCAAGTACCAGAGACTAATGAAGAGACAGGGGTTACCCAGGAGCTAAGGGAAACACTTGCAGACAGGGTTCTCACCAATAGGACACAATCCCACACCAGGTCAGAGTAACAAGGTGTATCTACACCCCTAGACATGACAAAGGAACACTCCAGCCAATCCCAGGGGCTGTGCAACAGAGTCCAGACAGGAATAGATGTGGACAAAGGACCGGAGAAAAGCCACCTACTTGGTATATCCAAGGTTCTGGGGAGTCAGAGCTGGAGACAAGGCTGTAACACAGATCCAAGTGCATTCAGAAGACAAGGCTACCCTCCAACCAGATTCAAGGCCCAGAGAGGAGGCAAAACTGCTGCGCTACATAGATTTAACTCTGTCTAGGAAACCCAGTCAGTGAGGGAGGCCTGAGTCCAAAGAAAGCTCATATAAGGCCCATCTCTCTTGGTCTGAGTTTGAAGGAAACCATCCGTGGACAGGCCAGGGGGCACATAAGGCCATTAGGGCATAAAGGCATCACAACGGACAGGGATTATGAGCAGAGGAAGAATCTTCAGCTCTTTCCATACCAACAAAGAGGTAATGAATTCATAAATGGATAAGGATTTCATCCTGGTTAAATGTGTAGCTCTAATTATGGTCAGAGCAGCTTTTATATGTGCATATGAAAATTGCACTAGTAGGAGTATAATATGGCACAATTGGGGTGAATTTTTATCAAAGTGCCAAGAGGCACATCCTTTATCGTGCACACAGTACACCTGCTGTGTCCTTCGCCTGCCTTTTTAGCATACTGACTGGTGAAAGCACAGCAAGTACTGTGGTTGCTCTATAGCTGTATGCAAGCTGGCTGGGAGATAACAGAGTTAAAAGTCTGCTCAATTCCTCTGTTACACCTTAGCTGAGACAGCAACTTAGTTTTTTTCCCTTTCATAGTTGATGGTTTTTCCAAAGTTTGTGATAATTTGATGTCCTTGAAACCTTTAAAACTGGCACTTGGAGACAAAACAAGTGGAGACTAATACAACAGCATGTTTGAACAAGTCTTTTTCCTTACAAACCAAACTGAAAACCCATCAGCTATGAAGCAGGCAGTGAACATAAAAAATTTCAACCTAATATCTTCAGTCTGTCAATGCCTTAAAGAATTAAAATTTACACTATTAAGGAAAATATTACACAATATCTCTTCTCTCCTATCTTATCAACTCCAGGATTTTATTAAAGTCATTGAAATTAAATAAATACATAAGAAGTATAAACAAATCATTAGATGAATATATTATAATTAGATTAATATATTATAATTAGATGAATTTCACTAAATACTGCAACCCAGTAATTCTGTATCAACCACTATTAATATAGAAGTGTGCAATGAAAAGCAGCCTTTACATTCTGTTTTACATTCACTGTTTAAGGGGTGCAGTACTTACTAAAACTAAGAGGGTAAGTGATGTAGTGACTAACAAAAGTATTAGTGATTCTAAATGAAGAGGTATAAGACAGAAAATATTAGTGTTTTGTGTCCTAGATTGTGCTTCCATTTTGAAGTTGATTCTCCTTTATGTTTAATGACTGCTGTACATTTTAGCTTTTTTCAGATTTTCACTTACAATCACTTTCCTTATCCACCTGCAGGAAAGAAATAGTGCAAAGCCCTGTTTAGGTTGATGAGGAAGGAAATGCACAATTTTCATATAGTATAAAAACATTATTATATAATTGTGGTCAAAATTTACATATGTAAAGATGTTACAATATTTTCTACATATTGAATATTGTTTACAAAAAGATAATACTGTATTACATATGAAAAATAGCAAAACTTGCTAAAGTAGTGTTAGAAATGTGATTTACACTACAACGAACTGTAGAAATAATTCGTGTTTCTCTTAATCCTCAACTATCCAACTTATTTCACTCTATTAATTATTTTAATATTTGAAGAAAACCTCCAGGGAATTTATTATAGAAAGACCATGTTGTCAGAAACCTCAGTGAAGAATTCCCATAGAATTCACTGAAATGCACTAAAATAATCTCTTGAAACAAATTTCAAAAGAGCACGCCATTCCAAATAGCTGATGACACAATTTATTAAAAAAAAAAAAAAAAAAAAAAAAAAAAAAAAAAAAAAAAAAAAAAAAAGTGGGTTATTTATTTAGTACCAGTATAGCCAGTCAGTTAAGGGCATTTAATGTAACAAATGGTTAATGTAGCCTACACAAGATGCTGCAGAAACAAAGACTGCACATCTTTTTTACCCAAATGGCCCTCTGAAGCTCTCTGCAGTCGTTGATAGGAATAAGCATCCACCTTGCCTCAAAAAGGTACTGTGTGTACAGATTGCTGTTGCAGTCACTGCACCCATGCACACAAGCATGCACATGAACACAGAATTAGTCTATCTTTTAATGGGAATATCAAGCAATTAAAACACTTTTGTATAACAACATGGAAGTTATTTTGGAGAGGACTTTTTTCACAGAGAACAAAATTTTAAATGGTTTTCAAGACTGTGCTGACCATGACTGCAACATCTAATCTCTATTTAAGAAGGTCAAACATTCCTGACATTTATTTTTGCATTTATATTGATAATATCTAGCTGAACAAGACTTTAGTCTTCTGGGAAGATGAGAACCAGAATCAGAGCAACCAAGTTTCTCTTCACTGCTGTTATTTTAAGAAAGCCTAATGTCAGACTTGAGATTTCATTGGGTATTCCTTTGTATTATGTTGTTAAATTTTTTCTACTCTAAAAATAGTTTCTGCCATTTAGTAGAACACGTTATAATTTTTACCTCTGCTTCATTTCCATTTCCTCAAAAACTAAACTCACACTTAATTTATAATTTATGCAAATACTTGGATTATTTAGGTGGTTTACCTTTCAAGGCCCCTTGGTGTAAATTTTCTGAACTGTGTCCTCTGATGTGATCAGGTGAGCTAGTAAAAGATATATTCACCTCCTGGATTATATTAACATAATCTCCAGATTTTGAATAATCTAACCCTATGTAGCCACACAAACATTTCACATATTCAGACAGAGATTTCCTGCTTAAAGCTGATTTAAGCTGAGCCATTGAGAGATAAACATACACAGCATTAACTGAACCCCTCCAGGCTGCAACAGGGAGGAATCATAAGGGACTGTTTGTCTCAGATGACATTTAATTATAATGAGCAAAATCCAGGTCATTAGCAGAATACATCTTCATGCGTGTTTTTAAATTAAATCTATTAAAAGGGAAAAAAGATAAAATGAAGATTCAGAATTTGATATAACACCACAGAAATAAAAATCTTGACTCAATGCTTTAAGTTTTCCTCTTAAAGTTAGTTATTCATGTAAAATATTGAGAAAGTAAATTAGCATATAATTCATAAAACTAGTTCCTTTTCCCTCATTGTTACAAGGTTTTTACTTTTTAAGGAATTGATCTTGTCTGCCAACAACAGAGTCAGAAATTCTGGAATGAAGTGCAGACTCCAAAGCATTTAGATCTTGTGCTTCTCCATGTTCATCCATTATGTAAAATATGAAGTGACACTGTGAGATAGAAAAAAAATTCTTTCACCTTCTGCCCCACCATGATTACATCCCCAGGAGCCCTGCTGAGTCACTGTGCTTCCAAATCTAGGTAGGCAGAGCCTCAGACAGTGCCCCAGGGCAGGCAGCATCCTCTCCTTTGATTCCAGTCTTTTTTCCTTCCCTTCCCTTCCCTTTGCATTTGTAGTTTCTTTCTATATTCCCTTCTTATATAGCTCAGGCCCAACACATTGATATTATAGTTTGTAAATCTTCTGAAAGTCCTTCCTCAATCCTTATCAGAAATATATTAGATGGCTTACACCTGCCAAGTGCCAGCCAGAATCATGCTTTCTCTTTCAACAGCAGCCGTAAAACTAGAAGGCGGCACATTCTTACAGTCTGATAACTCTGATGACATGTATCCTGACAGTCAAGGGCTCTTGAAGCAAAAAAATGCAAAAAAAGTAATCAAGTTCCAATGTTCAAATAGGGAATAACAAATTTTTATCATGGTATGACAAAACAAATATAAGCTGACCCTTCAAGGGAGGGGCCCACCAATTCTGAAGTAAATGCAGACTATATAATTTAATTTCACCTAATAATTGTCAAAGATTAGTAGCATTAATGAAAGGTAATTGTACTGAACTATATTACTAAATACAGTTGTTGATTTCTTTTTAATAATTGATGTCTGAAAACACACTTGCAGTTTACAGTTATGACTTTCTCACATTGCCTAGCAACCTGTGCAAATATAGAACTGCAGATGCAAAACTACTGACCTTTCTTTCATGCCTGCTTTCCAGCGCTTATTTTTTCTATCATAGACAGCAACAGACTAAAACCAGAAAAGAGATTTCAAACACTGAACTCTTCAATGTATACTAAACATTTCAGATAACAAAAGCATGAAAACACCTTTGCATAACAGAACACTAGACTATTTTATTTAAATAAGCCTAAAAATACTGCATTCTGGATAAAGTCTAACCGATCTTTCAGTGCGGAGAGAATGGTTACTCACCCTACAATATCTGCGGCTCTTAGGAAGACTCATCCATGCAGATTTCTTTCCTAGTGCACATGTACAGCGTGGGGGGGATTCTTTTTTTTTAGACCAACACTATCCACTGAATCTATTCCTGCATTTAAGTATACCTGCATTCAGACTAAAGGGAGGATTGAACTACTTGTTTCTTTTCTTAGTAAAGACAATGTTGGATTATTCAGCAAATGGGAAGAAGAGCACATTCAAAACATTACAGCCTGTTGAAGAAAACCAGGGTAATAACTTACCCACCTTCTTTCCATAGTGCCAAAATACAACTTTCCTTTATCACTTGAGAGAAGGTAATGGGGAAGCATGTACAGCAAAGGAGTTGAGGGAGAGACCCTATTACTTCTCTATCTCAGATTGGAATGCTGAACAATAGCATCTGTCATAAAAGACTAAATAAGTAACGACATGTATGCAGAAGGAGCTAGGTTACATTCAGTCTAAGAGATGGAAATACCTAATTAAAATAAAACATAAGAACCTGGATGCTTTCCTTCTTACGGGGAAGTAGATTGCAAGAGTAAAACAGATCTCAAAATACACCCAAAAATAATTTAAAAAAAAATTTAAAAATCAGTGCATTTGTAAACAACACAAAGCTTCTGCCAACATATTTTCTCTGAAATTGTTCCAATATACTTTGGTTAGGATGTTCCTCCAAATAGCTGTCTACAAAGCAACCTCACTCCATACTGAAATTTTTGGGTGGTTTGGGTTAGGAGCATTTTCAAAAACCTTTTAACAATTTCTTTCAAGTATTAGACAGCCTTTTAACGTCAAAACAGATTTAACAATCCATAGCAGGAGATAATACATGTGACTAGTATTTGGTGCAAACTTAGACTCATGTTTCTCATGACTCCTTCAGTTGTGCTTGCAAGTGATCCCTATATCTGTGATGCTGGTTTCATGCCAATTTTCAGGGTGTCGAGTTTCAGAAGAAAAGGTTTTTCAGAAGCCCATGGACATTAAACCCATCATTCCACTACTGTGCTGATTAGATAAATTATTCTTTTGTTTTATTTTTCTCTTAGAAGACATTAGAATATACTGCACAAGTACCGTGCAAATTAAGAAAATGTTTCATACTTATCACGATTTACTAACTAAATAATTAACAATTAACATTAAATATCAAAGGTCATTATAGGTTTCTCCTGTCGTTGCTGTTGTAAACTAGAAAAGCTCTTCAAAAAGACTTGTGAGAAAAATTGGTAATTTTATCATACTTCATACTATTTGTCTGAAAATGTCTTGGAAGTCCTAAATTGCTGGATTCACCTGTTTTTTCCCCTGATAGGATGACAAATATTTTCAAGCCATGCCTTTTTATAAAGGACAGTAAAAGAGTTAAACTACCTAAAGGACAGTCAAAATTTAGGTAAACAAGACGTTGTAGTTTTAACTTATGAAGTACATCTGTTCTGTTTTCCTACCAAGTGCAGTTTTGTTATTGAAAGTTTTAGTTGAGCAAAAATTTTCCAAGGCTTCAGAATATCAAGAGTGAGAAAATTAAACATCTAGAGTGTGCATTCATGCAATCTCAATAGGGTAAAAGTAGAAG
>WEIU01012717.1:1836-13766 GCA_013389925.1 Aegithalos caudatus | reverse complement strand
TTTTGGTGTAAGGAAAGCACAGACCTCATGCTGAAGTAATTGGAATTCAGTCTCCTAATTAGGTTTGATAAATCTCATTATATAGGGTTAAAATACTTGGTTTCTTGACCTGTTTCTTTGTAATTGATAATGATAATTCTGTTGGGACTGACTGAGTCATTTAGACCCCTATATACAGATCAGAACATGAGTACCTGCCTGTTTTCCAGTTTGCCTCCTTCTTCTAGTTTGTATTTATACTCTTTCAAATTCTTCCATAGATTTTCAGGTCTGGCTTTTTAGACTATTTGAAGGAGGTAAGTTTATTTTACTGTTTTATTTCTGCCTTTAAACAATGAGTATATCACCATGTTCATAAATTGTGCTCAGTAAATTAATGTGCTTTAAGTCCAGAAAGAGGAGTACTTTGTAGGTTTCCTTAAATAAAGGACAAGAGTTCTGGAGAGAATTCTGTCATGTTGGGGTGGGGGGAAAACTGCAAACAGTCCACCACATTTTTCTCTGACAAGTTCTCTGTGGCTAAGGACACACTCTTACTGAACATTTAGAAGTCATTCTAGGTATGAAATATCTATAAGAATGTTGTGATGGGAAGCTACCCAAAAAACAATGTACCATAAAGGAAGAAATAACAAACATAGTAATACTACTGACTCTGGTTATAAAGTACAACTTCATCCTGTCAAAAGCTTTGCAATACTAGGTAGAGTGAAAGGGAATACAAATACATCTCTATCCACTTGTCATATTATTTCTTGTTCTATGTAGAACACACCAGTAACAAGAGGCTCAGACCATTTGTTTGGAGGAGAGGAACTGTCAAGGGAACTATTCAGCATTCGTGCTGTTTTCTGAAAATTTGGGTTTTGCTGTTTGTTTTTAGCATGAGTTGCCTTTTTAGTGCAGGGTGGTTTCATGTGTGCTCTTTCCCCTAGGTGATTTGAGGTGGTAATGTAGCAGGGCAGTTGATAAGATGTTTGGAGGTGTGGCTGATTCATTGCTCTTGATAGAATTTTGAGGCAGATCAACTGTTTTGACTAAGCAGAAAATTGTCTTTTTTCCTTGGTTCTTGTTTCTCAAATTTTGGTTGTGTTATATTTACCATGTTAACTTATGTTTGCCTTTTCTGGTATCATGTTATTTTCCTTTTCCTTTCTTTCCCTGTTTTCCCCATAATAGAGATGGTCCCTTTTGAGTTGATATCGAACCATTATGATCATTTCAACCCACTCATCCCTTAATTTGTTATAAAATCTTTCCATCATTAGTGTTGTCTCATGCTTTGTGTTTTCTCCTTCTGTTTATGTAGCTTCCTTCTTTGACCCCTATGTGTTCCTTCTGTTTTGTGTCTCCTGCAAGAAATTTCTCAGTTTTAGTCACTGTAGAAACTACTCTTTGTTGAGAAAATAGAGAGGGGACTATAAGAATCTCTTTTAAGATCTTTTTCTCCTTTTATTGAAGAGAAGAAGGTAGAATGGGAAATTCTTTTCCCTACTCTCATACCTTCTTAGAAGCACTTTTTTTCCCCTGCTAGGGAAAGTATGTAAAGCTTTTAAATTCAGGAAGCTTTTAGTTGCCATAAGTAAAACTGGATTCAAAACCAGGTGGCAGAGATGAATAGACAATATATCTTAACAGTGCTGTGTTGAATTCTACATCACAATACCTACCCCTGATGAGATTCTTTTCTTCATACTGAAATAAGAATTTAAGTAGTGCACAGTGGATCACTGAATAATGCTTTAAGAAATATTTTTTAAAAAAAGTAAAGCTATTATTTTGGTATCTTTGTCTCTTTCTTTGTTGTCTAAATTCAAACTGTTTTTAATCCTTCAACCCCTGTTGTTTCTTGCATTATTGCTCTCAATGCACCACACATTGTTATTTCTGCCCAAGTTCCCTTCAATGAGAAAGGGTTGGTCCATTGTCCCTTCTAAACTCATATTGTGGGGAAGTGTTGAGAGTGTGAACTACAGAGATATAATTTTGTCTTTGGAGTACCACTGTGATTATTAATATAGCTATATTTTTCCTTGTTCTCTTCAGTCTTTATTGCCATGAACATGTAATTGGGTACTGAATTTGGTATTTGTCTTGAATGCTTGCCTCTCTAGAATATGACTCCAGGGGAGGAAAATTCTTCTACTGTGACATCAATTAATGGTATTGTGTTGTATAGTAGGCATGAATGGCAGAAATCCAGCCAGTCAGAGGAGGCATGTAACTTCAGGTTCTTTTGTTGTAATATTCAGAGTTGGTTTAAGCTGGATACAAAGCTTTGATTAATGCATAAAATCGTGCCACTTTGAAAAATTAAACATACTTTAGCTACTGACTGCAGATGGAAGGGGGTATGGATGATTTATTGAGATTTTACTTAGTCATGGGATTCACAGCTTGGATAATGATTTCCATAGAATAAGATGAAAATGAGAGGCATTATTTACAGAGGTGTTTATAAAGTACAGGTGTGTATAAAATACAGTTCTTGTTCAAGTTTGAAGGTGATACCAGCTAGGTGGAGGGCAGAGGGTAATGCAATTCTCACCTCACTACACTTGAGAGCAGAGCTGCTGTCCAGACAAACTTCAGCAAGCTGGGGGAATGGGCCAACAGAAACTTTATGAAATCAGCAAGGGTCAAAGCAAAGCCCTTCATCTGGGAAAGAACTGCCAACAACAGTTCTGGGGATCTACAGGCTGGGAAGCAGTTCCACTGAAAGGTACTTGGGCTTCCTGGTGAATGAGAGGGTGTAGCTGCTTGGGAGCCAGCAATGTGCCTTGGCAGCAGAGCAGGCCAACATCATCTTGGACAGTATTTACAGGAGCAGAGGCTCCATTTGACTACTTAATATTCTATTGTTTAATATTATGTATCCTAATTTCTTGTCATGTTTTTGTATTTATAAACAATGAGCCCATTGTCTGCTACCATTTCTGTTACTGTCCATTTTACAGTTTTTTACTTCTTCAACTTTGGGCAAATTTCCTTTCTTTTTGAGGGCAAACTTGTATACATGTGAAATGTATTGCTTCATGTCAGCATCTTGACTAGAAGTTAGGAATTCTTCACATGGAATTATTGCCCTTCTCACAGAAATAATTCTAAAGTCTATATTTTAAATGAAGGGAAAAAGATGTGTTTATATGATGTTAGTCCATTGTGGTGGACGTTTTGTGTTTTGAAAAGAAAAAGCTTCATGTTTGGATGCTGAGGAATGCTGCAGGGCTCTGCCAGTGCTTTTTATAAACATGAAGGACTGTAGAGGTATTTACAATCTGTAGTGGGCATTCTCCAATTATAATCAATTCCTACTTTATTTAAACTCAAATCAAGCTTGCTGGTTAACCAGCTAGTGAGTATCAGCCTGGAGCATTATAAAGTGAAAGCGAATCTGGCAAATGGGAGTGAAGTTATGGGACTGGCTTTCCTCACAATATTGCATTCGTATGTTTATCAATGTCTTTTGAAGATTTACCCCTGCCTTTCAAAATTTTAATACTGACAAGCTTTACTGACCTCTATCTTGCTTAGGCTTAATGCCTGGAACTCTTAAATCACTTTAACTGTCACTTAGGACATTTCAGAAAAAATCCAAACCAACCAGTAAATGTAACCCTTCACAGATGTTAGCAGGGTTATAGCACAGTTGTTTTAATAAAGCACAGTAACAGCTTTGTTGCAGGAAATGAGGGCAAATGTCTCTTCCAGTGGAAAATATGGGAAGAATTTAAAGAAAGAATATTTGGGAACTTTAGGTGGTAAATTTAAAACCTGTATGCTTAAAGTGCTGAGGGATCTCCCTAGCACAGTTATTAAACCCCCAGTTTTAGATCTAATTCCTGATGAGTCTGGTTGTGCTATGGAACCCCCATAAGTCTGTAGGACAGGAGGAAAGTAGGGCTTTTTTTATTAAAAAGCCACCTGAGTTGTGAAGTAGAAGTTAATCAGATCGCTCTTGTACAAATTCTGGGTGGAATCTGTTTCTGCTTTTATAGCATACAAAATTGGTGCCCAACAATACGATGGAGCAAATCATGTTGAGTGTGATCACACAGCACATGCAGGACAACAAGGGATCACACCCCGCCAGCAGGGGTTTAGGAAAGTCAGGTTCTGCCTGATCAGCTTTTGTGACCAGGTGACCCCCTGGTTCATGAGGGAAAGGCTGTGGATGTAGCCTGTCTGACTTCAGTAAAGCCTTTTACACTGTCTCCCATGGCCTTCTCCTGGAAAAGCTAGCAGCCCACATTTGGACAGGAGCTCTCCTTGCTGCATTGAGAACTGGCTGGATAGTCAGGCCCAGAAGGTGGTGTTGAATGGTGCTGCATCCAGCTGGCAGTCAATCATCTGTGGTGCACCCTAGTGATCGGTGTTGGACTGAGACCTGTTTCATATCTTTATTGATGATCTGGATGAGGGCATTGAGTCTACTATTAGCAAATTTGCAGATAACACCAAGTTGAGTTGGAGTATTGTGGCGATTGGAGGGTAGTAGTTCTCTGCAGAGGGACAGATGAGCTGAGACCAGCACCACGGTTCAACAAAACCAAGTGTCAGGTCCTGCAGTTTGGCCAAAATCACCCATGCAGTGCTGCAGGCTGGGGGAAGAGTGGCTGGAAAGCTGCCCAGTGGAAAAGCATCTGGGGAGGTTGGTCAACAGCCGGCTGGACATAATCCAGCATGTGCCCAGGTGGCCAAGAAGACCAGCGGCATTCTGGCCTGTATCAAAAGTAGTGTGGCCAGTAGGACCAGGGAAATGATTCTCCCACTTTACTCAGCACTGGTGAGGACACACCTTGAGTGCTGCGTCTCATTCTGGGCCCTTCAGTTCAGGAGGGACATTGAGGTGCCGGAGGGTGTCCAAGGAAGGGCAGCAAAGAGATGGAGTACTAAAAATGGGGCATAGCCTTTTCCAAGTCAGGCCAAAGAATGAGAAAAGTATACTATATTAAAAAAATAAAAATTTAAATTGTATATTATAAAATGGTATAAAAATTATCATACATTAAAAAAATTTAGAAGAATCTAGAGTTATTGAATTAATTATTAAGGTCTGAAGGGAAAGCAAGATGAAGTCAAAGTGAGCAAATCACCACAGAAGGTCAATAAATATATGCAGAATTTTGTAAGCAGTTGACAAAGCAATCTAGGATTTGGTGGCGTGACAAAATGTTTAATTGGCCAGATATCCTTTGAGAAAGGTAAAATAGAGTAAGTTTAACAAGCATTCACTGATGACGTTTTTCCTTTTAGTAATGTCATAGTGTTTTGGGTTTTCTTTCTTTAGAAGGAAAATGAGAGTAACTTGCTGGAAAGTTTCTATAGATGTAGTTTTAAATAGTGAGAAACCAGCTAGAAATGGCTAAGTGAAAGGCAACTTGATTGATGTGACAGTGAAATGATGGCACTCACAATGTTTAGTAAAGAAAACAAAATAGAAACAGTGCATGTCAAGAAGCAGGCTCTGAGAACGAATAGGACCAAACTTCTCAAGGGAATAAGGATTGAAAGGAAAGCTTTTTAAAAAATAACAAACCTCCCACCCCCCAACTTACAAACTAATTTTAAAAGTGAAAGGTCAGAAGAGAAGGTAATCCAGTTGCGAAAGAAGACTTGGAACTAATTTGTTGATTTCAAATACTAATTTGTTGATTTCAAGTATATGAAAAGGGAAAATAATCTTGCATTCCTAAGGTAATATGGATAAATATAAAAGAAAAATCTCAGGTTAGAAACAGAATTTCTTAAAGGCTTATAGGCTCTGAAATGAGCAAAGTATGTCTAAGAAAGAAACGTGTGTTAGCAAATCTGCTTACAAAAAGGAGGGCAAAACCTGTTTTAAGTCATGCTAGGGACAAAGTTCTCAATTTTAAAATTTGCTTTTTACGTCATGCCTTGCTAAAAAATTGGATACAAGTGCTATAACCTTACTATTTCTAATATCAGTGAACTGGCATCTCCATCTATAGCAAAAAATGTCCCTAAAAGTAAGATAGATTTTCTGCATAGATTGTTTTCAAATTATCTGGTTGATGGGCTTCATCAGACTTAAATTACTGCAAGAAGAAATCTCAGGAATATTCTAAGTCAAAATTAAAAATGGCAACAAGAGTGGATAGTGAGAGACTGCAAATGGGAAAAAAGTGCTTACTTTCTAAAAACAAGGAAAAAATAACAAGGATGAAACAGCAAACAGATTTGTCAAGTAAAATAGTATCACAAAAAAGGACTTCTTCCTATGCCAGTATAGCTGAGGCCATTTAGATAGAAGCAGTAGATTGAAGTTGGGTTCATATCAATTTACATGTGCAGGGGCTAGAAACATTGCATTTTCATTGTGGAAAACTCAGTGAAACATGACTGTGAGGATTTTTCTTTGGCTCAGTTTTATTTGAATTTTCAGATGACCTGGAAATTAAACAGTATGCTTATTAATTTTTTGGTAGAATGAAGTTGACAGATGTGTCAGTATCTTAAAAAAATGAGTATGGTATAAAAAATGGTACAAAATAGTTAGGATACTGTCACCTTGTTCTTTTGCTGTTCTTTCTAGCCTTCTGATTGTTTACATATTTGGGAGTCAGTTTCTCACGAATTTGTAATCAGAAGGCTAGAGAGAACAAGGCAACAGGATGCAGTTCATCAAGGTGCTGTGATTAGAAATAACAGCACAAAGGACAAAACCTCTGTTCAGGCAGAAGGTTTCTCAGGTTTATGTCAGATCCTGAACTGCCTGAGTTGCAAAAACTGTGACCCATCATACTGTGATGTATAAAAAAGATAAATTTCTGTTCTGTGCAGGTTTGTTTTGTCTCAGTTAGAATCCCATATTCTGTTGTGCAAACCTTAGTAAAAGAGCAGTGGGCTGTTTGGTGAGGGAGCAAAGCACAGCATCAAACCATGTCTAGATGCCTAGATCACATAGAAAATAACTACACCAATAAAGACCTGGCATGAGTAGGAATGAATGAGAGGATGTGGTAGCAGTCTTCAAGTATGCTCTTCTGCAAAGTGGAATGAAGGAAATGGTTTCCGTAGTGAAAAGACAAAAGAGAAATTGTGCTTCATTTGAATAGCAAATTAAAAAAAAAATCCAGATTAGATATTAAGAAAACAATAAGTAGCTTGTTTTTTTAAGTAACCTATATCCATTAGGGGCATGAAAAGAGATTAGACAAAAGCTGAATTGGAAATGGCACGAAGATAGTTAAATATTTCTAGAGGGCTTGGAATAGGATATTTTTCAGTCTCTTCTAGGTGACTTTTCATGTTTCTTTCCAAAATGTCTAATTTTCTATATAGGCAAGAGGAGATGTCACAGAATTTCGTAAAAGAGGTAGATGCAGTGACAGACAGCAGTAATAGAGAAACTGCAGTCCTCAAAAGAATTGGTTATTGCAGGACCTAGAGTGGATATGTTGAATAAGGCATCCTGGGGAGTGTGCAGTTTCCATAGATTATCAATACATCTGTAGCTGTGAAATGCTCAATACAAACTATGTTTTAATTGAAGGCAGTCCAGTAACAGTCACCTGTGAAATGCCTGTAAAACATCCTCAGTTTGTAAAGAAGAGAACTGAGATAAGCATTGAGTCATGAAAAGAAGGTAGATTAACAGGTACTGTGTAGTGTAATTTATTTTTCATTGTATATTAACAGTGTGTATTATATTGCCAAGTAAGTTTTTTCTTTGATATATTTTATCTTTTATTCCATTTTAATTCTGTTGATTTGAAAGCATTAAGTATGGATTTGATTCTTTGAGCAGTCATGAAGCATCAATAAAAGGTAAAAATGCTTTGCATCTCAGTTATGCAGTATTAACTTAATGTGAGACCTGGAACTGTTTTTGTAATGTGAACACCTTATTGTTATAGGGTGAATCACTTAGGAATATTGTAACTCTGGTACAGAAGAGTATTTTCCCAATCATTACATCCAATTTTAAATCCAATTGTTGGTCTCTTAAGTCACATCCAGTAAATTTCTCATTGTCAAAGAAAACTCAGGCTTAGTAATCAGTGAAGTAAACTTCTCATTTTTTTTACTAACATTTGAAAAAGGAGAAAGGAAGAAAAGCAAAAGGGACAATAAAGAATTCGATTGAGTGTTAGTATTAATTTCTAGTTTCATGAATAAAGTAAGAGTTTTTAGCCAAGACTGACAGGCCTAAAATAATCTTCTAGCTCTGTGATTCACTTGGATTTCTTGATGGGACATAGCAAGCATCAATTTAGTTTTATTGTGCAGGTGTTGTGTGTCTAGACTCTCATACTAAAAAACTCTGAAGTTTTTCCCTACTTCCAATCTGGGGCTTGTTCTTTGTGGTTGAAGAAAGAAACACTGTGAACTGGAGAGGCTGTGGCTCTTAAGTCACTTGCCTATATGCTGTGGGAACAGACATGATATTTAGCACAAGTCCAGTAAGTGCTTGGTGAATTAGCTGACCCTAAAACAGTATGGAGAAAAGTGTTTTTGAGAGTAGTGATCAGCAAGACTGGCAGAGAGGACTCCTTGTCCCAAGAGGGTGGGGAGATAAAGCAGAAGTACGCAAGTTCTGTGTTGCGGTGCGCAGCTCTGTCTCTGGGGTCAGCCCTGCCTGGCTGACCACCAGCAGCCCTAGCTGCGCTCCAACAGCCCCTTTGTGTGGGTTCTTGGCTCTGCAGCACCGTTACCTCTGCTGTCACGGCCGTGGTCAGAAAGAGGAGACTCTCTCGAGGCTTTGGGAGCAGGTTTTTTATTCAGGGAACACAGGGGAAGCCCCTGGCCCCAGGCTCAGAGCCTCCGAAGAGAGAGACCCCGAACCTGAGTCCTAGGGGGTTTTTACCAGTACAGTTCCAGGGATGGGTACAAGTTGTAAACCAATAAAACAAAGCAAGGTGGCAAATGCCAACAGAATTACCTAAACAAGAACAAATCAAGCTAAATTGGGGTGGGGTGCTCTGGGTGTCCACCAACCACTGGCCGAACCTCTAGACCTTGAAAATGATTGATGGACAGAGGGGGAAAGATACATTAAAAAGGATGGGTAGGGAATGATCTTAGGGAGGGACCAATAGAAAACAGTGTCTGGGCAAAGGCCTGGGTTGTCTTGGAAACTCTTATCAACTTCTGATAAGAACAGGGGGCCCCTTCTACAAAGTAGCTAACCAGCTAAGCTAAAATTACAATTTACCATGAACACTATTATAACACTTATAAAATAAATCCAAACAATGCTACAGTTCTGTAGGAGTTAATACATTTAGAATTTAAGTATTGTATCACCCTCTGCCATCTCTCAGTTGACATTGGGAATATGATCATGGCAGTGGTGCAGGTACTAATAATGGAGCTGTCATTAGAATGGATTCACCTTGGACTGCACATGCTCTCTGGAGATCATGAGTAGATTCCACAATAGCTGGCCTATGCTGAGTTCTCTGTTGCCATGGTTTTCCTTCTAACAGCTGTTTTCAGGATAATTTGTGTGGATGGTTTCACAAACAGCATCCATCACACTGGATGGAAAGCCATACACAATTTTAGACTCAGACACTTACTTTATATATTTGACAAAAATTGTTGTGTACTAGAAAGTTCTTGTGTACCAAAAAGTGTACTAAAAAGTTCTTGGTAAATGCTTGACTTGACAATAAATTCCAGTATAAAACTCAGATGAATTTCATCCATTCTTTCATGTCTGTCTGTTTTTTTTGAATCTTTGTCGTGTTAGCCATCGTATGAAACCCAGCAACTGGCTGATGATTTTAGCATTTTTAGAACTGTCAAGTAAACAGTGACTTCAGCAAGCCCAGAAGATGATATTCATGAACAATGTGTTGTTAAACTGTTATGATGATTTACCGAGACCATTAAAGGAAAATTAATTAACTTGGTGTTAGAAGATGAAATGTGAGATAGTCGTCCTTGTACTTATTGATGGTGGCACATATTGTTTGAGTTTTCTAAGAAAGAGCGTTAAAATCTTGTATTGGTTAAGAGTATTAAATTCCTGGCATTGTGTGAATGCTTTTCAGACACTCCTTTGTAAGTATTTCAGGGTTATTGAAGTTTAACTAGACTCAGAATGCAATTGGTGGAAACTAGCTCGCAAATCATGCTTCATAAGCATTATTTTCATATAGTTTCCTTCAGAAAAAAAAGAGATGGGTACAAACTGAAATACTAAGTGTTCTTTTAAACATAAAGGAGAAAAACCCCAAATCTTTGAGAGTGATGGAACACTGGTAGAGGTGACTAAGAGGTGGTGGAGTCTTCATCCCCAAAGAGAGTTGGAACCTGACTAGGCACAGCCTGATCAACCTACTATAGTTGATTCTGTTTTAAGCAGAGTATTTGGACTAAGCAATCTCCAGAGGTCCCTTCCAACCTCAGTTATGCTATGATCCTGTGATTCTATATTTGATAAAAAGTGTTTGTGTCTTTGAAGAAATCTAAGTATTTGATACCTAATCATCATAGCTTCTTTCAATCAAATGATTTTTCTATTTCTTTTTTATTATTTTATTGGATGAACTTTATTGGTTAACTGTTTCATTCTGAACAAAACCAGGCAAAACCAGTAATCTGAATATTTATAAAGAAAGGAGGAAATCCATTAAAAACATAAATATGAAGTTTTTGGTTACCACATGTGTGAATACCATACTATGCGTGTTATAACTATGAATTACATGATAGTAGCCCTTGACATTTGACAATACTGGGGTAAGATACATGTCTGAAAATTTAAAGAGTGGAATTTTGTGCTAGAGTATATAGATGAACTCTAAAGGTCTTGTGATTTACAGGAAGAAAATCCTCTGAAGCAGGGAAATACAAAAAAGTATTTAATACTGCTTTACAAGAATTTCTCTTATATTTAGATGCCAAGGAAGAGTGATGAGCAGGAGAATTAAACTACAGTGGACCACCCTGAAGTGGTTTTGAAGCACCTTGCCCCCAAGCAACCCTTTGAACAAACCAAAATTAAAAAGGAAAAGAACTTTTTTGAATCCTTTTGCTCTTTATCTTCTGTAGGCTGTGAGTTCCTTGGTACTATTAAAAGATGAATCAGATAATCTCACATCTGGATATTCTCTGTGGCTTTACACCAACTCCTTGTAGTTGTATGACAGGAGCTGTATGACTGAAATATGCAGGTGCAAAGAGCATATCATTATGCCTTGGCTTGACCTTATGATATTTTCTATTGTCTGAAATGTTCATATGCTTGAATTGTAATGTTCTCATCAGGTAGTGCTGTAGAATGTCCAAGCTAATCCTTTTCAGAAAGCTGGCACTCATCTTTAGCTGTGGTTTTAGTATGTTTAGTAATGCTGTAATTTTAATTACAGTTCAGTACTTTTATAGTGCCAGACATAGTGTGCAGTAGGTGCTGTGTAGATAGTTGGCGATTGTAGGATATATAGCAGTCAGGATTAAATAGCGATAAAGGATTCACTGAACTGCATTAATAAATCAGGCGTGATTACAGTCTGTGTCAATGCATAGGCAGAGATTAGAAGATGTCTGCTGATGAATAGACCATAGACTTTCTGCTTATGTTATTTTTCTTTGTGTGAGGTAAGTGAAGAGAAAATGGTAGCATGAGAGTATGGTCCTAAATTACATGAAATATGTAATGAAGGCAATAATAATTGAGGATGTTGAATTAAACATTCCTTCAGTTTTGTGAGGTGTGTCACCTCTTGTTTTTAGTTCTGTTCACCAATGTTTTCCTCTTTTCAATATTTTGTATTAATTTTACTGTTACATGGTTGTCAAGAAAATACTTTGCTTTACTGTTCAAATAATGTAAAGTTTAATCACTTGAGACTTCATGCTGTGTCTAATTTCAGAAGAAATGTAGAATGCAATTTTCTCTTCATTGTTGGATTTTTTTTTTGTGCTTACCTTTCTCAAATTCTGTTTTTTTTTTTTTT
>WEIU01012710.1:165453-203067 GCA_013389925.1 Aegithalos caudatus | reverse complement strand
AAAAAAAAAAAAAAGAGTTCCAGAATTGTAAAGGGTTTGGTTTTACTTGAAGGCCTATGAAATAAATGGACCTTACAGGCATTAAGCAGGTATATCTCACTGATTTTACTGTGAGTGATATTTTCTGTATTTCCCATTTGATTCTTCACAGCGGTGAACAAATTTTTTTAAAAAGACATTTGCCTGGACCCTTTATCCAAAAGTTTATAGTTGAAGGATGGCTTTTGGAAGACTTTATATCCTCCTATGAATACACTGGAAATTATGTAAAATTTATAAATTAGAGTGAACCTCACAGTTCCAGTTTCTGAAGCTGTTCTCAATGTATAAAAAGAGAAATTGTAATCATATCAAAAGTCATTTTTAACAAGTGAAGCCTGCAGACTTTCAAGTAGCATTTTTCTAGTTGACTAGTCTGTCCATTCACGAGTAAACAGAAACAAATGTGTTATTTAAAACAGAATAATTTAGAAAAATAATCAACAGTATTGGATAGATTTTTTTCACTTCATAAACTTCAAATTGGTGTATTTTAACAGAAGATTTCTCTGTTATGCTTCTTACAATGAGTTTAAAATTAACTAATAAAACAAAGAATGTCTCCTGAAAAAAAATCATTGTCTTTGTTCCATGCTGTTATAATAGCTATTATTCAAATAACTAGTCTAAGTAGGGTCTGCCCATTAGCACATGGCAGTTTTTGCATAAGAGTGATTGCATATTTTACTTTTGTAAAATATGTTTGTATTTTTTTCTAGGGATGAGCGGAGTTTTTTGTACATTTCCTCCTAATCTGAGAGTAGTACAAGGCTGGATTTGCAGTATTTAGTAGCAACCAAAGCACTGGGTACTGATGAGGACAGCACATCTTAAAAATAGGACCTGCCATTCTTAACCTTTCATCCAAAAATTATCCCCTTTATTCAATCTAGACAAAATTTTCTACTTTTCTTGAGTGGACCTTGTATTTATCAGTTTTAGATACCTTAGAGATTCTTCTTTAATAGTAATGCAAAAAGACCCATCAGGAATAACTAACATTTAACCAGGTTTTTTCTTTGGAGTAAAATGGTACAGCTTCTATGCAAAACTGGTAGATGATGGTAGAAGTGTGGGTCATTCCTGAATTCCAAGTGATCATCTTTTTAGAGCTAGAAAATGTTTATGTGTGGTGTTACTGTTCAAGAGTAGACAGGTTTTGTTATTTGTGTTATTAAGGACTTTTAAATGTTGGGGTTTTTTTGCTGGCTATTTTGTTTGGTTCGTTTTGGTTGTTTTGTTATTTTGTTTTTTTTATTATTTATTTTATTTGTTATTTTTCATCCAGATTTGCAGTGATTGAAACACCATTTGTAGCCAGAGAGTCCTGAAAATTTCCCAAAGGATTTTGTGTATGGACACTTCTCAGCTGAAAACAAGCTAGAGTAGTCTCTGCAGCCAAGGCATGGAACCAATCTGTTTGTTTCAAAGAACCCAAGTTTGTTCTTTCCACAACTTTTGATACAGGTCAGTGATTCCATTAATGTCACCTGATAAGCAAACCATGGCCTTTATAAATTAATGATCACATGCCCTTGGAAACCTAGCCCTTGTTTTAATTTAAAACAGAAGTTCTTTAATTCTGGGAGGTTTTTTCCCCCTATTTGGAAGCAGTCAAGTGTATATTATCTTTCTGCCATAGCAGTTCCTGAATATGTCCTGGAAAACATCAAAGTCCTGTGTTAATTTCTACATATGATACACTTAATAATTTTACTGTGATTTGTTGGATGGAAATGTATGGTATATTATTCCAAAAAAGGATAAAAGCCAACACATAAGGAACCAGAGCATTAGAATCTCTTACTTTAAGAATAGCAGCTCTGGCATTAACCAGTGAAACTGCCACTTCTTCCCTATTGTTCCCCATGTTTTATCCTGGATATTGATAGGATTGACAGACACAGCTACCTAAGAGAATGTAAACATGAAGTTTTTACTATTTTTGCATTATAGAAATAAAACCAGTATCAACAATAATAATTGAAAGTGGCTTGATCCTTTCAGGAGAGCTAGCAGCTTTTCTAACATCTCTCAAAGCATGAGTCTACCAGTGTGCTTGAGGCACACACACAGGCATGCAGCCCCTGCCACTTTTGCCTGTACTTAAAAACATCAGCCTCACTAGGCTTATCTGTTCTTAAAGAAGGAACACTACAAAGCTGCTTTAAAGGGAAAACCTGAGTTATAATGTGTGAATTCATTTAGCAAATCTACAACCTCAAATCCTTAGTGATTATGGGGAATTAATTTTCATGAGTTCTGTCTTCTGCATAAAGAGAAAGTTAGGACATCCAATAGACTGGGCTGGGAAAGTGAGGTTAATGTTTCCAACAGGAAACACTAAGCACAGGGATTGTTCCATTCCTATCATGTAGGAATTCAGTCAGACTCTATTTCATGCATACATGTAATGTACAATGCACTATCCCAAACCTGAAATTCGGCCTGATTTGGATCCATCTTACGAATGGAGGGCTAAAATTCAGCTTTTTGATACAAACCAAAAGACTGGTGAACTCAAAAGGAGTAAAAGGTATAATGGATGTGTACAACATAACATTGAGGCATATTGAGAGCCCTGAGCTTACTCTGAAGCAAGCTTCCTCTAGGAGACTCGGCATCTCCCTGTGGGATTCCTAGGCCATTTTACACATCAACAAAAAGAACTGTCAAGATAAGAACCAACACTTTAGCTGAGAAATTGCCAGGGACACTAAAATCCAGTACATTCAGATTAATCCCAACCTCTTCAGGAGGTAGATGTGCTATTTTAAATCTTCCCTGAAGTGGAAGGTTTTGAATTTGAAACTATTTATCTTTCAGTTAGAGAGGGAACTAGGAATATTTTTCTTGATTCTGACTTGGTACTTGATTTTGAGCATATTGGAAAGTCTCTATAAAGCCCAGCCCCTCTCTCTCTTTCTCTCCCTCTCAGTTGGGGCTTTTTCTCAGAGCTTGCGGCTATTTTTGGGTATTCCTCACCTAGACCTTAGGGCTGGTAAGAGATGTAGTAGTGTGACTTTTTACTGGCTGTATGCTCTTCTGCTCAGCATGGTTTCCCAAAAAGGAACAGTATTGTGCAGTTAGTATGGATCTGGCTGCTTTTTCTGGCTGCAGCATTTCATATCCTGAACAATTCTAAATGTGTCTTCAATCTCATTCATTTTGCTGATTGTTTGTAGAAAAATGAGCATTGCAGGAGCTGAAGTGCCTAGCGTGAAGTAATAAGTAATTCTCTATTGTATGTTTACAGGTTCATAAAAAAGAATAAAAATTAATCTCCTCACTGTTCTGAAAATGGAACAAACCTGAGAATGAAAAGGTGGAATTGAGCCTCGTGCTTTTCAGGGTAGCCCTATTTACTGAGCAGAATTTCCAACCCTTCGTTATATCTATATTTATTTATGCTTGACAATGTTTTATTAAAAACACGAAGGGTATTCAAGTCAGACTCATGACAAATCTGCTCTATAGGAAAGGAAAACAGCTGTACTATGGTAGGCCAGCCTTTTAGCTTGGGTTGAACAGGCATGGTAAAAAAGATGCACAACCAAGTGTGTACAAGTATCTCAAAATTGCTGAACCTGACTGCAGATTTTAAAATAACCAAGTCTCATACCAAAGCATTAAGGTGCAAAATATTTATTCTTATCCAGCAGCCGGATCCTTATTACAGCCATGCTACACATCACACCTAATCCTGTGATGTCCAGATTCTTCCTAGATCTCATTGAAACTGAGCTCTGCATACCTTGTGCACTGGGGTCTACACATAGATGCTTTCAGACTGTACAGGCAAGTTCAAAATAGAGCAATTTCCTGTCTATGGCATTGATGAGACAATAGACCGCTTTATGAGGCTCTGTTTGACTACAGAAATGAGCAATTGTTCACATTATATTTAATAAATCCCTCGGCACTCTGTTAAAAGGACCTATGTTTAGCTGAAGTCTTGGCATGAATGTACTTCCAGAGGTTTAATGACCTTTCACTTTTCGAGGTGTTCTTTATTTAAACTAATGAAAATGAGCTCCACTTAAAAGGCTTTTAAATGCTGATTAAAAATTAAATCAGCTGTTCATTATCCCCAGGTGGCCTTGTTCTAAGAGCAGTAATTCAGAGAGAGTCAAACAAGTAGTCTTTTTTTATGTAGCTAGATCTTGAGTTGGGAGAACTTTATTACAGCTGTTTATGAATCATCATCAGCCTTTCCATTTAAAATGAAAATGGATTTGTAAACATAGAACTTCTCCCTTCAATTTCTGTCCCATTTGTTAGAAATAAGGAAGAAAATCAAACACATTTCTAAAGATTCCATTTGGCATGTCTAGAAGAAATGTAAATAGCTGCAGTATTTTCAAACAAACTAAATATTGACGTAGTCAGTGCCATCACATGAATAATATTAATATAAACTAAAATATTAGCTACATAATGTCTTACTTTACCTATTTGCTACATTTTCTCCAGGGTTAGACAAGTTTCAGAAACATTTACAACAAAATGAACAGCAATAAAACCTCTGTAGATTAGCTTTCTTTGGTTGGGTGGTGTTGCTTCATTTTTGGTTTTGGTGGGTTTGAGGTTCTTTTCCATTATGGCTGCTGAGAGCACTGGTGTGGGATTTAAGTAGTTAAACATTATTTTAAATGCTGGGAGAGCAAAGATTTCAAGTCTAGAAAGGGTAACTTATCTGAGAAGCATGAACACTCACTGCGTGGACATTGAGATAGTTTTATGGAACTTTTCCTGTGCTTTTCAGTTACAAAATTTCACGTTAGATAAAGAACTTCCTGATCCTGTAATGTGAGCTTAACTAGTAAGAGATACACTTGGACAGTGCAAAATATTTGTGGTTACTTTGAGAAAAGATAAGGCAGCACATTTTTGAGAACATTTGAATATAATAAGAAAGAAAATACTGTCATATCATTCAAACTCCTGTGTTCCACCAGATAACACTTTCCTTGTTGTTTTTTATAGTCCATATGACTCTTTGCTCATTATTATTTGTAGCAAAATGAATGCCCAAAGATTGCTGGGTGAAATATGTTGCAGAGTATTAGGGGAGCTATGCAGCATTGTTACCTTGGAAAAGGTAAAAGATGGAAAAAACAAGTCCTTGTTGGCTGAAGTGTTTGAAATTGCTTTTCTTGAATAGATTATGGCCTTGAATCCTGTGCCTGTCTACAGTTATCTGTTAGCTCCTGTTACAGTGGCTGCTCTAGGGATGCACCAGCAGCACATCCCTATATTCACATATTGCTGGAAAAGCCCAGCAGAGCTGACCAAAGCTGTGTATCCCAAAGAGCTGCAAGGAAAGCTGGCTCAGTGCTGTTAGCCAGTGTCACTCTCTGAGCCCCACTCGTGAGAGCTTTGTCTGGCAAAACTCGCAGGTGACCAGGACGCTGCTGTAGCCAGGCTCACGAGCAGAGGTGGAAGAGTGCTTAGGGATGTTATGAAGACAGGGCTGCAGAGACATGAAGGTGTCCTACCAGCTTGGGCAGGGGTTATGCAGTCACAGTCACGAGCCTTTTACCTCCTGACTTTCTAATGGCTTCTGGAATTGGGCACATGACACCAGGGAATGCAGCGTGTGTGTCTGAGGTAATGAGCAAACATCCCTAAATAGGATGCCTGCCTGGAGAAGTATTCAGACTTTGGTCACTGAAACACTAATGTCCCTTCCAGCCCCCCAGGTTAAAAGAAGTTTAATTTTTTTCTGCCCTTATTGGAGAAAGAATAATAATTTAATTGTAGAGTAAGATTCCACTTTAAATGTCGGATTCTAGGAATCCTTTCTACTTCAATGCTAATGCAAAGCAGATTGTAATGCAGTGGTAAGTGCATGCCTAAAACAATGAGAACACTGATGTTTTGAAGAATGTCCTTGGCTGATAGCTGTATTTAATTATCCAAAGTAATTGGAAAAAAAAAGTTATTTTCTAAGGTAATGAGATTTTTCCTAAAATCTCCTACTTTTTTACTGCTGAGGAATCTTCACTATGACTATGGAGAAAATGTATCTGTAGAAAGTATAGTGCTTCGAATGAAAAGAGCAAAAAATTGTACATATGGAAAAGGGAATTAAAACCTATATGGACAGCATAACCCGAGCTGTCTGCTATATTGGTATATTAGTATTGCATGCAGTGTTCTTCTACCTGTCATGTACTATTATTTTTTAGCACAAGAGTAGGAGCCTATATGAAAAGCCATGCCTTTTGGGAAAAACACAGAGAAATGGCAGATATGCAAACACCAATAAATAAAGAGCAGAGCATAGATGTTTCACCTTGAAATTGACTCCCTCCTTCCTGACTGTTTCTAGTTTCAGAAAACCCTATAGGTGTTCAGTCTTTTTTTTTTTAATATTTATTTTGAGTGGCTGTAAGAAATTGTCACTTTCTGTGCAAAGAAATTATCACTTTCTCTTCAGCTTTATGTTCTCTCTACCTCCCCTGCAAACAAAATGATTACTTTCCAGGAGAAGGAATATCTCTATGGAGAGGTCAGATTTGTATGAGCAGAAGAAAGATATTTAACAGGTTCAAAAAGACTGGGAATGAAAATATATTACAGCAAAGATGTTTGTTTTGCACAGCACATCTCTAATCAGACATCAAAGGTGCGATGTTCCTTTCCACCGGCAGCTTTGGTACTTTTTCACAATTGGAGGGCACTGTGGTTCTCGTTATTAGCAAAAGTTCATAAATTTTCCAGTATGGATGGCGTTACCCCTCCAAAAATGTTTTCTCCCCCCCCAGTCGTCAAGACTTTTGTAATTACTTCCTGTGGGTATTCTTAACTTTCCTGCATGAGAGCATTGCTAAATGAAAACCTTTCCTGGCCCCTGGGCTAGATCCAAAGGTCTTGTGTTTTCAAGTGCTCATTGTTACTGTGTCCTGCTCCAACGGGCCTTGTTTACTTACGGGAATAAATCACTGGCTCATGTGAAACATGTCAGCTCTCCAGATGATCTATCAGGGCAGTTAAGAGCTGCTCACATTTCAGTTCACTGTACTCTTAACATAAATAGAGCATTCTCAATCTCATTTAGATGTCAGAAACTACCCAGTAAAAATAGCACAAAACTTTGTTTAGATTTATTCATCCTTCTTTACAGAGTAAATTAATGTAGTTGGAATGTGGAGCTGCAAGGAAAATTTAAACTGAGCTAGCATGTTTACCTGGACAATTGTTCCAGACTAGGAGGTATCAGGCCAGGTTCAGCAGTTCTGTTGACACATAGCAACATGTTTAGTGGCTGTGACTTTACTGCTTGCAAGTGAACATCCCCTTTATATTTAGCCTAAAATGTGATGCCATACCCTCCATAAACTTAGAATATTTTCTTGCTTCCTTCTGTTCTTTTCAGTGTATTCAGTGCTTATTTTGGAGTAGTTCTTAAATGGAAACTGTTTCGTTTAAAAGCACATTCTTAATCTATGGGTTATGTCTCACTTTAAGCAATGCCAACATTCTGCAACGTGAAAAAATAATTGCACTTGAAAAGCTGATGCAATAATTAGATGCTTGAATAATTACTTAGCTACGGCATCTAAAAGAAGACACAAGACTGAGATGTAATCCTAGTCAAGCCTTCTGATTTTACTCTTCATGCTATTGAAGTAAGTTTTACTGAACAAGAGGACTCTGAGGTGTCTGAAGATATTTGCATGTGTGCTATGAAATAAATGAAGCTATCATTCAAATAAAATGTAGCCATCTTTCAAACTCTCTCAAAGACTATTCTTTTTCCAAGAGGTTTATTACTACTGCATAAGGAGTAGTGAATTGGACATTGTTACTGTTATTACTGGGAAAAGTAATAAGGAATCCTTGCCAGTGGTTTTATAACAAAAACTTAAGGAGAATTAATTATTTTGGGCAGACCTTAAGTTTAACTTTATTTAGCAGCAAGGAAAATACATGTCAGGAGAGGACATCTCTATTCTCCTTGTTAATTCATCTAAGAGTCAGGAATCTTTTGAGGAATGGCACAAACACAAGTGCTATTCTAAAGTGATAGAATGTACATTTACAGCTCTGATTTTGCTGAAAGGTGTGTAAAACCTTACATATTGGAATTCTGTATGCCTAAGTATGCTTCAGAAGAAAAATTATTGTTTCCATTTTGACTTAATCTCAGATTATTGCCTTTGGATCAGTCTGTTTTATATTCCAGAATAAGAAAAATAAGTTAACTTTGCCAGAACAGCCTGTTGTGCCAAATCAGTGACATTTTATTTATTTTGCCATTCCCAGTATGGAGGATAAAGGCCTTATTACAGAAGCTGTTGTTGGTGTTTAAAAAAAAATTACCCTGAGAGCACAGAGAGGATGTTGTGATGAAACTCTCCAAGTGAAGGTGTGAGTACTTGTGCCTGGAAGAACTGAAAAATGGTATTTGAAATAGGTCAGACTATTTATATAACTGTAGGCAAACACACCCTCAAGTTTTCCTTTGGGAAACTCTACAGAAAACTCTATCTTGTTGCTGTGGAATAAGTTTAGTCTCACAAAGTAATTATGAAGTCAAACTCAGGACACTGAAAGCAAAGAGGTTGTGGGAGGAAGCCGCAAGCTTCATTCCGCAGGGCAGAAAAAGGGATAAAATAATGTTCATGGCAGCCCTTAGGCCACAGAGTCAGACTAGAACTTCTCTGAAATAACTTTGCCATAACACATACTATGGTCATCAAGTCTTTGGTACTGCTTTGTTCTTGCCTTCTTGCCTGGTTTGTGATACTCCTGTCTGGATGCAAAGAGGCTGAGAGAGATGTGTCTCCTTAGCTGAACACTTTAAAACCAATCTGGAGTGCTCCTGCAGGCTCCCATGAGTGGCTTGCTGTCTCCTTTGGTTTCTCCTATCTCTATGGGATCAACCAGAATTGAAGAAAGCTTAGAAAATAATTCTATCTATCTATCTATCTATCTATCTATCTATCTATCTATCTATCTACCTGCCTACCTACCTACCTACCTACCTATCATCTATCCCTGGTACTGCAGGAATGTTTCTCCAGTGCTTGGAAGGGAGCACCCAGCCTAGGTCTTCCTTGAGCAGATTCCTGACATGTTAGGAAGAGAACTAATAGACAAGATGCAGTAAATATCCAGCACTCCAACAAATTCACTATTTGATTTCAGCTTGTGCTACAAAACCTGTATTTGTTTCTACAAACTCGTGGACTTATGAATCTCATTCAGAGACTGGCTTGTTTCCTTTGTGTTTGCTACTCAGTCAGTGTCAAAATAAGTTTCTAATACTGCTGTAGAAGCATCTAGAAACTGACCTGCAAACGCAGAAGAATGAATCACTAAATAATACTCTTTCATTCATCAATCTAGTCGTAAAGGCAGAAGATGTATTGGTGGTATCTTAGTGATTGTCAAGGTGTTATTTTCATGAAAAAATACATTCCTGTCACTCATCAAATATAAGGATATAATGTGTCTGTACAAATGCAATATGGGGTATTGTTACAAGGGAGTAACAAAAAAAAAATCTTATGGACTTAAGTAATCACTTGAATACTAATTTATTTTGCTGCTCATTCAGAACAAGCCAAGCTGAGACATGGAGAGTAAGCTAGTCTTAAGGATTGCTCAGGGAGGTCTTAAACCTCATAAAAGGGGGTTGATTTACAGTAATGAAGCATTTTTTGAAGTTATTTTCCCTTTCTCTTTATAAACTTGGAGGTATGTTGGCAGCTCATATATGATCAACAAGTCTTTTCACACTCAACTTTCTCCATAAGGCTTTAAGCCAATTTCCTATTTCACTTTTCTGCTATGTAGTTTGTCTTCATAAATTAGGTGTATATCTTTAGGATTAAATCCCTGAGCTCATCTCATGTGTTTGGAAACATCTCCTCTTTTGAAAACTACAGCACCTGATGCTCTTCTTTCTTTTACCCAGCTTGCACATTCAGGCCAAGAAAGCCAAAGGCATAAAGGAATGTAGGTATTTACTTGCATTACCTTGAGAAGATCACTGGCAAGCTGCAATTCAAGGCTTGCAACTGAGGTTTCTCCATGTTCCAATGCAGGCAGAATTGATTTCACGGCAGAAGAAGACAGATGTTAATTAATGTCAGATTATTCCCTAATGTTGTTTTTAACAATCACCTCTGAATGTTCAAACCTTCTGGAGAGTATTCTTTAGGCATGAAAAATCCACAATATGAAAGAAAGAATTTGATGTTCTCAAAATCTCATGGAAATATATGAGCCCTGCAAATGTGACATTTAAAAGGAGTTTCTGAGTACTGCTGAACACACTTTGAGTTAAATGTTTTAGCTGAGATTTATTACACTAAATTTATGACCTCTTAAACATGATGTAAAAGTCTAGGCCTGCATAATTAGAAAGGCAGAGTGTTAATGCTCACATATTTAAAAAACATCTGTACCTAAGTGTGGTGATATAGCATTAGGGTAATGTCTTGGCTGCAGCCTTTCAAGGTACTTAATGTTCCCTGCACTCTCTACCTAATAACAAAATATAAACCTGTTGTTCAACCAAAAGTTTGTCAAGATGTGGTTTCACAGTAATTTCTAGCCCTTGACAGGAAGGCAACGTAGTTTTACTAAATCTCCACTGAAAGTTCTTCATGTTGGTCCTTAGTTGCCTGGCCTTCTCTTAAGCTAGACAATTACTTGGGAATGTATTCCTTCTTCATTCCTTTAGTGGCAGACATTCTGGCCTCAAATATATTCACCCTTTCCCCTCCACTGCTGCTGTCTACAATGAACAGAAATCCATGCTGGGGAACCCATCTGGAAAGGGGAGCCAAGAGCCAGCAGAGCTCATTCTTGACTGTGGGGACAATCCTGGATCCCTATGGTGAATGCTTCCCTACAGCTTCCATGCAATCATGCTGATTTCTACCATCTTCCCTTACTCACTGAAGCAGTTGACACATTAGATGTTTACAGGATCATAGAATTGTTTAGATTGGAAAAGATCTTGGAGACCGTTTGAGTCCAACCATTAACCCAGCACCACCAAGCCCACCACATGACCCTAAGTGCTCCATCTGCACATCTTTTAAATACCTCAAGGGATAGTGACTCCAACACTTCCCTGGGCAACTTGTGCACTGCTTGACAATCCTTTCCATGAAGAAATTTTCCCTAATATTCAATCTAAACCTCACCTGCTGCAATTTGAGTCTGCTTCCTCCTGTTCTACTGCTTGTTACCAGGGAGAAGAGAGTGACCACCACCTGGCTGCATCCTCCTTTCAGGAGAGCAGTAAGATTCCCTTGAACCCTTCTTTTCTTCAGGTTAAACACCCCCAGCTCCCTCAGTCACTCCTCCTCACATGTATGCTCCAGACCCTTTCCCAGCTTCACTGCCCTTCTCTGGACACTTTCCAGCCCCTCAATGTCTTTCTTGTCCCAAAGGCCCCAGAACAGAGCACAGGATCTGATATGCCTCACCAGTGCTGGGTACAGGGGGGCAATCAGTGCCCTGGTCCTGCTGGCCACACAGTTTCTGACACAAGCCAGGGTGACATTGGCTTTCTTGGTCACCTGGGCACACTCTGGCTCATGCTGAGCCACTGCCAACCAACATCCTCAGGCCCTTTTCAGCCAAACAGCTTTCCAGCCACTCCTGCCAAGAGCAGGACCTGGAATTTTGACTTGTTGAATCTCATACAACTGGCCTTGGCCCACTGATCTAGCCTGCAGAAGATCTGCACTCTAGCAGATCAACAGTCCTACCCAAGTTGGTGTGATCTGCAAACTCACTGAGGGTGTATTTCACCAGGTCACAAGCACAAGCCTGCCTTTTCTAAACCCATGCTGTCTGGGCCTGATTCCCTGGTTGTCTTGTACGTGGCATGTGGTAGTACAAGAGGTGATCATACCTTATTCCAGAGGTCAGATTGACAGTCCTGTAGTTCTCCAAATCCTTCTTCCAGGTGCTCTTGTAGATGGGCATCACATTTGCTAGCTTTCACTTAACTGTGACCTCCTCAGCTAGTCACAGCTTTTGGTAAATGATGGAAAGTGACTCAGTAAACACTTTCACAGCTCTCTCCATATCCTTGGGTGGATTCTATCCAGTCCCAAGGTGTTTTGAGTGTCTAGGTGGTGTAGCAGGTCACTGACCATTTCCCCTGGGTTATGGAGGCTTCTTTGTGCTCCCCAGCCCTCTCTTCCAGCTCAAGAGGCTGGGTATCTGGAGAGCAACTGGTCTGACTATTACAGACTGAGGCAAAGATGGCATTGAGTACCTCAGCCTTTTCCTCATCCTTTGCCAATGTTTCCCCCCAACATCCAATGAAGGAAAGAGATTCTCAGCCCTCCTTTTTTGCTACTGTATTCATAGAAATGTTTTTGTTGTCCTTTACAGCAGCAGTCAGATTAAGTTCTAGTTGGACTTCATCCCTTCTAATTTTCATCCTACATAACCTCACAAGATCCTTGTAGTCCTCCTGAGTGGCCCACCCATTCTTCCAAATGTCATAAACTCTCCTTTTTTTCCCTGAGTTCCAGCCGAAAATCTCTGTTCAACCAGGCCAGTCTTGTTCCTTGCTGTCTCATCTTTTGGCACACAGGAATGGCTGGTTTCCACACCTTTGAGATTTCCTTCTTGAAACACCTCCAGCCTCCCTGGATTCCTCACCCCTCAGGAACTGGCTCCCAAGGGATTCTCTCAACCTGTCTCCTAAACTGCTCAAAATGTCCCTTTGGAACGTGCCAGTTCTGCTGCCCCCCCTTCTTACTTCTCCAAGAAATAGGAGCTATCATTTTGTGCCCAAGACAGCCTCTGACCATCAGCTCACCCCCACTCCTACTTTGTTACAAACACAGGTCCAGCAGGAGCCTTCCCTCACCAGCTGAGTCCCTCACCAGCTGCGTTGGGAAGTTCTCTTCTGCGCACTCCAGGAACCTCCTAAACTGTTCCCTCTCTCCTGTGTTGTACTTCCAGCAGACATCTGGTAAGTTGGAGCCCTCCAGGAGAATGAGGGCCATGGACTGTGAGACTTCTCCCAACTGCTCAGAGAATGTTTCATCTGGCTCTTCATCCTGGTTGGGTGGTCTGTAACAGACTCACACCATGATATCTGCCTTGTTGGCCTTCCCCAATTCCTAACCATAAATGCTCAACCATGTCATCACCAACATTAAGCTCTCAACAAGTGCAACACTCCCTGACATACAGGGATACCCCCTGCTCACCCATTCTGCAGAGTTATCTTCTATTCTCTCTAATTAATTATTTAAGTTACTGCTTGATGTGAAAGCATAGACTATTACTGTATTGTCAGTGTTAATATTTAATGACCTAAGGCATAGGGAGGAAGAAGGAAATCAATATTTGTGCAGTGTTTTCCATCTCTTTAGAGAGCTGCAATATTTTTGCTCTCTTCTGTGTATCCGTGGATGGTACTAATGTTAATGGGAGCGACTATATTTGTTTGGAACTGAAACTGGACTTTCAGACACATAGTTATTTTTTTCTTGCTGTTCTTACTGGTAGTGGGAAGCCAGAGGCTGCCTGACTTCTGTAACATAAGCATGTTAAAAATGTCAAGTCCTTCTCTGAAAAGGGGAAGTTTTTCTCTGAAGAAAATTTCTGGTCTTGATAAACTCTCAAGTCTTTCAGTGTTAAAAATTAGGGGCCCATTACTAGCATATACATCTTTCAGTTTATAAAGGTATACAAAGAAAAGGCTGGAAATCCAATAGCATATGGGGAGAACTCTGAGGCTGAAATCAGATGAGTTTATTTTCAGCAACTCAGTAATCACTGGTCTATCTCAAGACTGGTCTACATAGACACAGAGTTCACCTTTTCAGACACTCAGTTTTCCAATAATGTAGCTGTTGTACAAGAATTCTTTCTTTCTGTTCTTAAGGATTCAAGAATTCAAGTGTATAGCAAGATAGATATGGAGGAATTTTGTGTCTCCTTCAGTTCTGAGGAACTTTAAACTTAATTTAGAATGAAATTCTAAATGAACGTACTGCATTCTAGCAAATGGAATTGGAAACAGATGTTACTACTTGACAAAGCAAAAATTCAGCAAGCTCTTATTTTTGCAGCATGGTTTTGGATGTCTTTGGGCTAGGAACAACCTCCAAAGAAAAAAGAAAATTATTTTTCAGTTTGTATTCCTTGTAAATAATGAGCATAAACCTCAGAACAACTGAGGAGACAATCATCTATCTACTATGCCTTGTGGATTAGCTGTCTATGTAAGAAAAAAATTTGATTGTGTACATTTTTCTTCCATGATGCTACAGATATCCATGAGACTGCACCTGATGACAACACAAAGTCTACTTTTTAAATGGGAACTACCAAGATGTTCATAATCAGAAAGAGCTGTCAATTAGACAGCAGGCTCAAAGGTTTCCAAATTTATTCAAAGTCCTACAAACTGAAATCAGCCATTCTTTTAAGCAGGTTTGGATCTGTGTTTGCTGCAATTCACAGCTGGATGACCTACATCTCACTGCCTATTTAGCAATTAGAAATTTAGCCAAACACCCCTGGGTATAGATATTATCTGGGTTCTGGTTTACTGCACTCTGGGTTTGGGGAATTCTGAATGAGCAGTGGCTTAACCAGGTCATTTGTGGGCAGTCAGCCAGGACCAATGGAAGAGCTGTCCAAGTACTTCTACTGGCCAGGTTTATAGACAGCAGCTGGAGTCTGTGTATTGATTTTGTTTTGGTTCATGATGAATCTTTGGAGTGGCAAAAAACTAGTTTATTGTACACCAGTGGTAGATTTATGTCTGTGTCAACTGCACTCAGAATGGCATTAATGCATCTTCTAAAACTTGAGGTTTAATATTCCTAATAAGTAAAAACAGAAGATAGTATTGCAAACAAACAAAAAAAAAAAAGATTCAGATCAGTATTAGAGAGACTTATGCTTCACAGAGCAACAGAACTTTTCCTCTAATCAGAGCTGGTAAATTATTCTGAGTACTGCTGTGGTAGAGTTAGGCTGCTACAGTGGAGATGTGGAGCTGGATTATTCTTTTCCTTATCTGTAGAAAAGTCAATTTGCAAAAAGTTCAATTTTGGGATCATCAAATCTTTGGAATACTGGCAATGTTCAGTGAAGAGTTCTGTCTTTTCCTCTCAAAGCTGGAGTGAAAAGTCAGATATCAAAGCAAAATCCCTTAGTGGTCAGAAAAAAAAAAAATTCTTCCAAAAGTTTTTCACTTCTCTGTGTAGCTTGTCAAGGATCTGTGTCCACCAGCCTACCAGACATTCTCTGTGGAGAAAGTACCTTTATTTCTCTGTGGCCTCTTTTGTATTGCTTTGTAGATCTCTGGTAACTTTTAGAACAATTGCTTTGCATCAGTCTCCTCTCAGAGACATCAGCATTTCCCAACTACATTGCTCAGGAATCACTTGCAGTTGAATATGATTAGACCTGTGACATGGGTGTAATGTCTTGCCTGATGCCTCAGAGAATTCTGAATAGCAGCATATGGGAAAGTACTTCTTTTCATTACTCTGAGTCTTGATTAAATTCCAAAGGAACTTTTCACAGTCTGTTAAAATACATCTGGTTTCTTAACTTTTGGGTGTCTTACTTTGCTTCTGAGTATCATGGAATGATTAAAAAATTACCTCCTGGGATTTTCAGTGTTTGATGAGACTGAACTGAATAATTTGGCTTCACACGTAAGAAATATTTCTGCTTAAAGAATTGTCATTATAGGGGTCAAACTTCCACATCAGATTTCCCCTAGCCCCCTAGAAAACCCACAATCTCCTTCACTCTCTGTGACCTACATGTGAAATTTTTCAGTGGCTGTCCTGCTGAACTGATTCGAGATGGGGAAATAACAATTCTCAAACTGCTAATCCTTAATCTTCCATCAGAAAACAGCTGGAGGAAGGAACTTGAGCACAGTGTGTATTAATGGAATTGAAGTTAGGCTGAAGGGAGTTTCTGAGACATGAAACACAGTTTTCTTCAGAGTGATCTTCAGTGGTACAGAGGGTGTTTGTCCTGTTGGCTCTGGGACAATGAGAGAAGACAAGTGTATGACAAATTCTTAGTAAAAAGATTTCTCTAGGCAGTGCGTATCAGAATAAGGAATAGAAATATGTGTTCAGTGCTGGAGGCATTGGCCCACTGGCACCAAGCAAGTCATCTGAACTTTGAACAGGCAGCAAACACTGAGGTGCAGAAGTACCTGAGCTCTTTTTAACCTGTAAATTAGTATTCATTTCACACAGAGACTGGCTCTTTAATGGGGAAGCAGAGCCATAGGGATCAAATGTTTTTCTTTTTTTGAGTTTGGATGTTTTTGCCTATCTCTGCCAAATCCACTGCTTGGTTCCTTTGCTTTGCTTTGCTGTGCAAGTTTTGTACAGCACTCCCAGTGCATTCAAGGCAGAGAGGTTAGGCTGAGAGAGGATCCTTGGAGTCCCAGCTTGGCTAACTCAAGATACTATACAGCATTAAAGCAACCAGTCTCAGAGCTGTACCCCGATTCTGGGAGTGAATGAGTCCAGTTGGAATTAATGGATCTTCACCTGTGTGGAACTGGCTGCAGAATCGCATGTTCGTGTGAAGATTTTCTGCTTAGAAACAGCAATTGTGCCAGTTTCTCACACAGAGAGAAGGGGAGGGGAAGATCTCTAACATATGCTCTACAAGTAGCATATGTTTTATATATTGGATTTAGGATGATAAATGCATTACTTTGTGCATGTTGGCAGGATTTTCTTTTGGACACGTGATGTATGGTATCTCAAATTTTACATGACTGGATGTAAAAATACCATGGACTGACAACTAGGATATCAAACTTGTTATGTATGTTTTCTCAATTATATGAATTACATATATATAAGCAGTACATATATGTATGTATAGATACATATATGTATCTACATATGTATGGGAGACCCTTGTTCAAATGTGTTTTCATGCAGTTTCACAGGAGGTTTTTTGTCCTCTAGAAACTACACAACCTTATTCAAAATACATTTGCTCTGTGGTTTTGTCAGCCCTGTTAATGAGGTTAGGATACGTTACCAGCTCAGTGTTCCTCCCCATACCCAGATTTGAAAGAACTGAAAACGATGTTGCTGGTAATGTGAATAGTAACATTAGTCCCTGATTATTTTATCATCACTTTAATAGCATGTGGAGCCGTTACACCAGACAGCTGATACAGTTTCGAGTCTGGTTTAAAAGGCAGTCAAATATTGATGGTTTAGTTTTATTCTGATATGAAGAGATATTACTGTCATGTAAATGCAGTGTCCAAAGCAGGGCGGCAAGCTCAGCAGCAGCAGCCCTTGCTGCACTCCTGCTGCCCGCCCTCACAGGTAAGGCTGCCACTCCATCCAGGGTGGTTACAGTTCCCAGTGCCATCTAGTGGTGTTCTTCCTGAAAATAACTGGAGGAGAGACATGAAAAGACTGCAATTTCCCTGTATAATTTCCCGCTAGCCTGGTGAATTCTTCCGATGGGAAATGGTTAAGAAACTGTAATAGGTATTGGTCTTAGCTCAGGGACAACCTCAAAAAGCCTTCCTTTTTATATCCATGCATGCTCCTCTGCCCTTGCATGCGCCCTGGGATTAGGGAAAGGCTGAAGGAATGAGAAACAGGAGGAATCAGAAACACCTCATCTCATTTTCTGCACAGTGCTATGGTGTCTCCACACACTGCACTTCTGTCCTCATCTCGTTCTTTTTTAGGGGTTAGAAGGAAGGCTAGCAGGAAAAAAAAATCTGGGTGTTGCCTATTTTCCTTTACTGGAAAATTTCAGTGCTTTCATTTTACCTGATGTAGCAAACAGCAAGAAAAGCTCTATTCTTCTCCCCCTGCTCTTACCCCTCCCTCACACCCATTCTGCCAAGGCCTCTTGTAAAAGCTCCCTTTTATATCTCACAGGCATATGTTTCAATTTTCACTTGCTGGGTGTGATAGTTGGTAACATACGGATGATTCATATTAATAACTTACTAAATCAAAACAGAAACTGCCCTCAATCATTGTGAGATGTGCTCTAGTCTTTGTTTTTGTGGTAGCACCTGTCCAGTCTTCATCTCATGGTGCTGTTTACTGCACCTGGGCTTTTCTAAAATGGGTTAGACCTAGAAACCTCATCAGTTCCAGCTCTAGCAGAAATATCTCTCTACTCTGATTTCCTGACGTGAATTTTCATTTTAGGCCAAGAAAGGGCTATGAAAATCCTTTAACACGAACCATCTGATGAGTCTCTTTTTAGAGCAACAAGCAATGAAAACTGTGGAAATCATTTAAGTAATAGTTTTACGTTTAAAATAAAATATTGGCAAAATATAAGCAAAATGTTAGGAAAACAAACCCTGAGACTGTGTGTCAACATAGCCACATCTGCTACAAGCAACATGGGAGTATTTCTTTTCTGTACATTTTTATAATTTTCCATGCAATAAAACATCACAAAATCTGCCTTAAGATGAGACTGGAGTCATCTTATTCCACATCACCAAGACAGAAGTCCTATCCTACAGTAAAGTCTATAATTTTTCCTACATAAAAATTCTCCTGTTAGAATATAGTGACCACAGATCTTACTGAGAATGAGATTTCTAATGCTCCCCTCATTGTTTCATGGACAAAATGGCACAGAACTGCTTGTCCAGTAGGAAAAATATTAGATTCAATTATGAATTCCTGCAGGTGTAGTAAGAGAAAAAGAGTTCATTTTCCTCAGAAACACTTCACTTTTGCTATATTTTGAATTCCCTCCCTGTCCAGGCAAACATCCTTTGTCCATATCCCCATGGTGGTTACTTTCTTCTTATGGGACAAGATAGTTCTCAGAAGAAGCTGCACTGGAAACCCCACAGCACTAGTCCTGCCAATGCTGAGACAAAGGCAGCAGCCAGCTGCTTTGGGCACTAACACCTACAGGTGTATTGCACATGATTTCCCACCAACAAACAAATATTCAATCATCATTTTAGGATACACTAAGATTTTAAAGAGGATATCTGAGCTGCTTGAGAACACCGAGGGTGCAAACATCTCCCTGGAGAATAGGTTCCTAACCCCCTAAGTCAGCCTGGAGTTGGATTCACAGCTGGCAATTCAAAAAGGTCCAGGAGATATAAAAGAGAAACATGGTATTGTTTAGATGAAGGAAGCTGCTTTCCTGTGAGGAACAGGATGACACTTCTGTTGGGTACGAAATAGGCAGTATAGGTTGTTGGTGTGCTGATTTCTTGCAGGGTGAATTTGCCATGTTGATGATGACTTGTACAAAATCAGCCTGCTGGTAAGAGGCAGAGCCAGCATTGTTCAATGCAGGTAATTTTACAGTTCTTTACCAGCTGTGCCTAACCAAACATGTAAGAGACTGTCCTAACCAGATTAATATTTCCTTTGCTTCTGTTTCCATTTTTCAATATTTTACTTGGAATTACTTTTTTTTTTTTTTTTTTTTTTTTTTTTTTTTTTTTTTTTTTTTTTTTTGTTTTTTTTTTTTTTTTTTTTTTTTTTTTTTTTTTTTTTTTTTTTTTTTTTATTGTGGGTATTCTAAAGCTTTGTTAATCTGTGGGAAATAGTCATTATAGTATCTTGCTGAAACGTTCCTGGGAATATATTTTAAGAAAAAAAGAACCTTATTAATTCCTACTGTACAGAAGTTTCTTTGTATTTTGCACTACCAGAGCCATTTCTTGTTTTTATAATGGTATTGCTACAGTTTATGACATAGAGCCAACGGAATTTAGTCTAGATTTCCATTTTTAGGGTTCTCTATAAAGCTTTTATTTACACAAAGGGAAGAGGAGCAGTTTCTCATTGGGTACCACAGTCACTTCATCTTAGAATGGGCTAGTCCCAGCCTTAGTCTGTGAACTACAACCTTCCCTGACACACAGTGAACTGCCTTCCTTTTGTGTAGATGTGCACTCAGTCCTGACATTTGGATACATTTATCTTCTCTTTCAGCAGAGTAGACATCTAAACTTTATGCTCTGTTATGCTGATTTAACAGTACTAGACAGATGGGTCCCACCCTTCCTCTGCAAGAGTCACTACAGATATTTATATTTCTTTTAAAAAGGTCTGTTTTAATGATAAAAACCTCACAACATTCCTTTTCTTCTTCTCTCCTTTGAGCTAGTTCTTCCATGGTAAAGTACTGAGCTCAAAATGTGCAAAAAATATCAAGCCCAGGCAACTGGTGTGATAGAATAAAAGTTCAAGAAATCAGTTCCCCTGTGTACCCACCCACTCTGTAGGTAGTGAGAAGGCACAGCCAGTACAGTTGGAAAATGCTGCTCTCCCCCAGACAGCCTCCAATACAACAAGGCATGTGATTGCCATCGAGGGAACTGAAGGGATGCTTTGTACCATCTATCAGAGAATCAATTGAGATGTCATTCTGAAAGGTGAAGGATGAAGTAGGTCTGGAAACTAAAGGATCATCCACGGCAACCATAGTACCAGTTTCTGAAAGAATTCCTGCAATGGTCCTGCTGTGAAACAAAGCTCCAGCTGGAAGGTAAGTAGTATAGGGTTAAAACCCAGTATATATCATCATTCTTGAATGCTGCCAAGCAGCATTGCCCCATGGAGCAGTATTAATCCAGCCCACAAAAAAGCATATCAACTGCAAAGGAGTAACCAAACTCAATCTAGAAGATACGGTGCTGTCATAAGGAGAGTTTAGTGCTGAGGTCACCCCAGAGTGGCTACAGCACATACTGATGGGATCTGAACTCCTCAGTGACAAATAGGTTTCAAGTAATCATTTCAATTGGCTAAGTTCAGCCAGATTGACTCCAGAAATTTCTCTTCAGAAGGCTCAATTGTAAAGGCAAAATGCAGCACCTGAAAGCAAAGTTTCCAAATGCCTTTTAACATTCTTTTCATCTAGCACATACTAGTTCATGTAGAAAGAAATTATGTGCTTTCCCTGGGCTCTCTTGATATAGAATTTTATTCTATGATAAAGATTGTGGTTATCAGTGCCTGTTGCTGAGTATGCTCATTAGATATTTTCAGCTTCAAATACAGGAAACAACCTTTGCTCCTACTTATTTTTGTGGGAAAAATGATAGCACACAATGATTTCTAGGCATCAGCCTGTTTTTCTGACTATTTGGTCATGCAGCATGCATTAAAGAGATGTTTTTGATTAAAGGAGAATTGAAGTGTACATATCTAAGTGTGACCTGTGTCATGGGAAAAAATAAACAAGAATTGAAACAAAGTGGTAGGACTTTCTGATGTGTGTTATCCCTGAAAGCTGTATGGATAATTAGGGCCTTTTCAGAAATTGTACATAGAAGTTGGTTTATATAAAATGATATTTTTAAAATTTAAATTCTTTTAGTAATAGAAGAGATTAACTGACTAGAAGTTGAAAAGAAGATTTCTGTCAACTGTAAATGCAAGTACTGAGTGACGCAATACTGCCAGACTACCTCTGTGTTTAAATCACTCTTGATTTACACTTTCTAAGATTTTGTATCTTCTGGATTTTATGCTGCTAGTTTGAAAAGAAGAAGAAAAAGATTGTAAAATTAGAACCTTTACTGTTATTGTTTAATGTCCTAAGGACTCCTTCCTCTGAGGAGTGTTTGAGCTTAGCAGTGGTACCAGGGGTGTTGCAGAAGAAGCCTGCCTGTGCTGTGGACAGGTAAATTATCTCCTTTTGCTGGTGGCTGAGCTTAGGGAGGAAAGACTAAGGAGTATTAGGGAAAGTGAAAGGGAAATAAATTGGTGGAGTTCTGCCCTTCCATCCTTGAGGAGGCCCACCAGGAGTCAGAGGACTCCCATGCCTTCCACTCTCAGGCAATAGGAGGACAGCTGGAGGATGAAGGGAAGTGGAAATCAGCCCCTATTCAGGGAGGTTATAAAAACTCCTCCTGACCCCCATCATCCACCCAGGTGCCACCTCAGAATATGTATGAGGCCCTGGATCTAGAGGGTCAGCCAGATGATGTGGAAGAAAATGATCTGCCCAGTGATCCTCCCAATTACACTTCATCTGTCAGATGGACCACCAGCTCTGACACCAAAAATAAAAGAAGGGTACTTGTGGTGGGTGACTCCCTTCTGAGGGGAAGAGAGGGCCCCTCATGTCAACTCTAGTTGATGACTGGGAGATCTGCTGCCTCCCTGGGGCCTGGGTATGGGAGATCATTGGGAGTCTCCCTGGGCTGATTCAGCTCTCTGATTATTACCCACTGCTGATATCCAGGCTGGCAGTGATGGGATTGAAAAGAGGAGTGTCAGGGAAATTAAAAGGGACTTTATGGTCTGGGTCAAATGGTTGATAGGGCAGGAGCACAGGTAGTGTTCTGCTCAGTCCCTTTGGTGGCAGAGAAAAATGGTGAAAGGAATAGGAGAGCCCACATTACCAACAAGTGGCTCAAGGGTTGGTGTTATCAGCAGAATTTTGGGTTCTTTGATCTTGGGGCAACTTTTCCAGCACCTGGCCTGCTGGAACTGCATGGGCTCCATCTCTCTGTTTAGGGCAGAAGGATTTTAGCTCATGAACTGGCAGAACTCACTGAGAGGCCTTTAAACTAGGTTTGAAGAGGGAAGGGGATGTAGCTGGGCTGTTTGGAAGCAGGCCCAAGTAAGCTCATGTTTGGGGTGAAATCAGTAGCCCAGCTGAGGTGCCTGTACACTAATGCACACAGCATGGGTAACAAACAGGAAAGCTGGAGGTCATGGTGCAACACCAAAGCTATGATGTAGCTGCCATCATGGAAAGATGATGGGATGACTCACATAGCTGGAGCACTGCACTGGATGGCTACAAGCTCTTCAGAAGAGACGGAAAGGGAGAAGAGGTGGAGGGGTGGCCCTTTACATTAGAGAGGCTTTTTGATGCCATGGGTATTGAAATTAGTGACAATGGAGCTGAGTGCCTGTGGGTAAGAATTAAGGGGAAGGCCAGCAAGGCTGACATCCTACTGGGAGTCTGTTATCCTCCACCCAACCAGGAAGAGGAGGTGGACAACTTATTCTATAAGCAGCTGGAGAATGTTTCAGGATCACCAGCCCTTGTTCTTGTAGGTGATTTTAACCTACCAGCCATCTGCTGGGAACTTAATACAGCAGAAAAGAGGTGGTCCAGGAAGTTCTTAGACTGTGTGGAGGACAACATTTTGTTGCAGCTGGTGAGTGAGCCCACCAGGGGTGGGACTATGTTAGACCTTTGTTGTTTGCAAATATAAATGGGCTGGTGGGAGATGTGGTGCTTGGAGGCCACTTGGGGCACAGTGATCATGAAATTATAGAATTCTCAATATTTGGTGACATCAGGAAAACATCAATGAGACCTTTACACTGGACTTCCAGAGGGCAGACTTTGGCCTATTTAGGAGACTTATTCAGAGAGTTCTTGGGAAGGGAAGCAGCCCTTGAAAACAAAGGAGTCCAGGTAAGGTGGGTGTGCTTCAAAACAGAGATCTCAAGGGCACAGGAACAGACTGGCCCTGTGTGCAGAAAGATGAGTCAACAAAGCAAATGTCCAGAGTGGATAGGTAACAAGGTTTCAAAGGAACTTAGGATGAAAAAGAGGATATATCATCTTTGGAAGGAAGGTCAGGTCTCACAGGAAGTATTTAAGGGGGTTGCTAAGGCACGTAGGAAAAAATTAGAGATGCCAAAGCCCAGTTAGAACTCAAACTGGCAACTTCTGTGAAGGAAGATAAAAAATAGTTTTGTACATACATAATGGCAAAAGGAAGGGTAAGACCAACCTTTGTACTCTATTGGATATGGGAGGGAACTTAGTAACTGAAGATGAGGAAAAGGTGGAAGTGCTTAATGCCTTCTTTGCCTCAGTTGTTAGTGGGAAGATGACTTGTCCTCAGGACAAGTCTCCTTCTGGGTTGGTAGATGGTGTCAGGGAGCAGAATGTTATCCAGGAGGAGGCACTCAGAGAACTGCTGAGACACTTGGAGATTCATAAATCTCTGGGCCCTGATGGGATCCATCCCAGGGTGATGAGGGAGCTGGCAGAGGAGCTTGCAAAGCCTCTCTCCATCATTTACCAACAGTCCTGGCTCACTGCTGAGGTTCCAGATGACTGGAAGCTGGCCAATGTGACTCCCATTCACAAAAAGGGTGGGAAGGAGGTTCCTGGTAATTACAGGCCAGTCAGCCTGACCTCAGTAATCTTCAGTACAACCATCTTTTCAACTTCCATGAAGCAAGATGTCTTTTTACAGCTGGAAAACTGAGGGCCAAGAGGAATGTCATTTGCAATGTCATGCAAAACTCAATGGAAAGTTTGGCAAGAAAGATCTTGATCTCATCTGACTCACAACATCTTCTACTTGCTCTTCTATGCACACTCCAAAAAAGAAAGACTACTCCTTCTCACTAAGGAATAATGCCAGTAAAAGTTGGAAACAAAATGGTGTATCCTCTACTCTTTTCTTTCTTCCAAAGTTAATGTCTGGAGCCTTTTAGTGGCTCCATATTGCCATCATTTAAGTCCTGGGCACATGGAAAACCTCTCACTGTTCTAAGGTGGTAAGAAATCTTAAGAAGCTGCAAACAAAATCTCCCTACTAGGATGAAGGAACTCTGCCTTTGGCCAAGATCTTTTTACCTTCTTTCCCATTCAGAATTATATTTTTCTGGAAAATTTTCTTTTGAGTGCAACTGGCAGCAGTTTTTTGCCTTTTGGTTCCTTTT
The DNA here is from genome assembly GCA_013389925.1 of Aegithalos caudatus. Lineage (NCBI taxonomy): Eukaryota > Metazoa > Chordata > Aves > Passeriformes > Aegithalidae > Aegithalos > Aegithalos caudatus. Next base: position 178,360 of record WEIU01012710.1, on the reverse strand, counting down.
CAAACGGTGAATCTCTGTGTAAAGACAGGTCCTAAGTCCTCAGGGTCTAATGAGCCTGTCCTAAACTAATACTTTGTGCTCTCCTGCATCCAGCTCTGCAGTACTGATATGCAGTCAGGTTAAGAAAGGTGAGAGCATAGTTCTGTAACACAAACAGTGCACTTAAATACAGGGCTCTTTTGTCTTTTACTGTGTTGGTAAAAATGTTCAAGTGAAGGTACAATAAAAGGAAGAGTGGTTCTATTAAAAAAGAAAAAAAAAATTGTAAAGTGTTCCAAAGTCTCCCTAAGATTCATCAAATGACCTGAAGGCAGATGACTGAAATAAATGTGGAAGTAGCTGAAATTCAAAGGTACTTATACAGAGAGAAAAGTACTTCAGTGCATTAAAAGAATAAAATACCTATTTTCTTTGCTAGAAAATGTGCTGCAGTTTGGTTTTCAGATAGTTCCTGATCAGGACCAGCTGTTGTGTGATGCAGTGGCTTGAGCAAAGAGTAACACATGAGCCGGGCTCAGTGGACATTCTGTGTCTGTAAGACACCTCTGAGTCACATCTCTTCTTTGGCTGATCATGAATGGGGGTGGGAAAAGAATTTTCCTTCTGAGTTAAGTTAGAGTGATGACTAAAATGCCTTTCCTTCATCATTCACTACTGGCCACATCGGGCAGCAAGGAGCTGGGATTCTCTCCATCCTTCTCCACATGGGGTGGTGAGGCTGTTGGAAGAACTGGCTCTTTTTTCCTTTGTGCTTTCCATCTTGAGTGGCAGAACTCACAGGACTCATTGCTCTGAGTTCTCCTGTCAAACACACTGAGTTGTGATAGAAGCAACATTACCCTCGGTGATGTGCAGCTGTTGGTACCCACCAGTGGAGCTCATGTCAGAGGTTTCCCCTCAGGGAGTGCACTAAAAGGATCTTCTTCCTTCAGCTTGCTCTTTGTTTTCATAGAACTGGTAGGAATTTTTCTGTTCAGTTGCTGTTGCTGTGCAGGTTTAACTAACATTGGTTAGTGGGTGTCCAAGCTATTAGGGCAAGAAAATGGTGGCAGCCAGGCATGCAAATATTTGCATAGTATGATCACACAAGGCTTGTTTTCTTGTGTGTTCTTTTTCCTTTTTCTAAAGCCAAAATATTTCTGAATTTGGCATGGATTTCTGGAGTGTTGGCCTCAGAGTTCAATTTCTTTGTCAAATCACGCATTAAAAGATTTTCTTTAAGTTCCATCCAGTAGCCTTGGTTACTCTTCAGTGTAGGCTGGTAAACAGTTTGGAGGAGAGTGGGTGTTTTTTTATTGCACCACTTAGACACACAGGTCATTTTATAGTGTAATTCAAAGAGTCTTTCATATCTCAGGATGGAGAAAATGGTACTAAGGCAGTAGGTATCTTAAAAGAAGTGTCAGCTTCTGGTGCCTCCAGCAATATATGTTTGTTTGGGTTTATTTTTTTTAAGCTGAAGAAGAATACCATAGGGCAGCAGCAAGGAAATAGGGCAAAGAATTTGTTGAATTCAAAATCTGCATCAGGATCTACAAATGTACTGTGGAAACAAATCCTCCTTTGTTCTTACTTAGAATATGTGAACTGAATGATATTAAAGAGAATAAATATGGATCCAATAAACAGAAATACTACCTTTATTCAGTGTCTGGTAAATCTGTTAAATTCATTGTCAAGGAAGGTTACCTAGACTAATATTTCTGCAGGACACTTTAAAGGTGCTGAATAATTTTATGACCAATAATACTTCTAACTCCTTAAGATATGTGAAATCTCATGCTTCAAACTGTACATTGATAGCAAAACACTTTTCACTGCTCTTTTCTTCCTTAACATCAGTGGCTAGAGTTTGGCTTCAAGGTGCTTTCTGCAGTAAAGCACTAACTAGAGACAGGATTTTCAGGATGAAAATCTTACTGAAAGCAAATTGGTAGTTCCACAGTTCCTGTATATTTTACATGCACAAAAAATTAACCATACTGTGAATTCTGTTATAGCAACAGAAAGANCTTTTTTTTTTTTTTAATTCAGACATTTTAGCATTGTTAGCTTGAGCTTCAGTGCTGTATCAAAACTGACACCGTAAAGTGTCAGTCCAAGTAAGCTTCTCATCTGTAAAATACACACAGTCTTCTTCTGGTCTACAATGGCAGTTTCTGCTTGCCCCAAGAATTTCAGCCCTCCAAAATACAATTTTCAGCAGTGTTTTGTATGGAGTAAAAAAGGAAGTTTTTGTAGTGCTTCTCACACAACCACTTCCAGATAAAATCAGGGCTTATTGCTTCTATCAACTTGCAAAAACCCTAAGTCCATCTGAAGACCTTCTCCTGAGTCAATCTTAAGTCAGTTCTTCTCCTGCAGTTTTAAATGCACCAGACTTATAAATTCTTCATTTCTTTCTACATGAAGTCTTTTAAATGCATATTTGTTATTGAAATATTGTTATGTTCTCACGTCCAACCATGAAGGCATATGGTTGTATTTATTGTAGTAGAAGTTCTGGAAAATTGCATTCTAAGATTGTGTTTTGTATTAGGAACATGAATTTTCTATTTTGAAGGGGGCAGTTACTATGAGGGGAACAGCATATAACTGTATTCTGTACAATTAGGTCACTTCATAATTGTCACTTGCCTGTGCCTCTTCCTCTCCTTTCCCCAAGAACCGATCTACAACAGAGACAAAAGTAAAATTAAATGCATCTCAGAAGATGCAGAGATCTTTACAGGTGTCAAGGAAGGGGTAAAGGGAGGGTCATGTCACTGTGTTAGCTGTTGTCACAGGCATGGGAATCCCAGGATGGGATTCATGGCAAAAGAAAATGAGGAAGACAACTGTTAAGGACAGTAAAAATTCTGACTGCCTCATAATCATTCTGGATGCATTGTAATCATCCGTAATTTTCACTTTCAAAGAAGGGTTCCTGTGCCTACATCTGTCTTGCACTTTTCTTTGCTGCCCAGAGTGATTGAAAGAGAAGTAATTTGGCTGTTGTTTTGTGTAGCCTACTGATTATATCTTCAAGACTGGTGCATTTCTAAAAGGTTTACCATTGGTTTACCATGTGCAATATTGTTACATCAGATATGTCCAGAAAAGGCTTAAATCTATGCAGTCAGCAGACATGTAAAATTAGCTGTGATTTTCAATAAGTAATGTCAATTTCTGGAGGTTTGTAGGATCTTATTTTTCATTAAAGTCTTATAATTTTTATATTTTTTAGTGCTTGTGTCTCTAAGACTTTTCAAGTAGCAGTTGAAGGCTTTAGATATTCATCTAGAATTGCAGAAATTGGTTTGTTGCAATCCATTATTACTCTCTGATTTAAAAGTGCAGACAGTTGGGGACAAAACAACATATGACTTTGTCAGGGTTGGCCTTCAACATAAATAGGAACAGCAGCTGACTTTGTTGTAATTCATAATACTAAGAAATGTTTGTCCTCTGCTTGCTCATTTTAAGAGATTGGATTGGTTTTTGGCCATGGTGTTAATTGAGAAAAGGGTAGCTTTGCAAAGGATTTGGCTCAGCTGCACTGGTTTACCTGAGGAGGATGAAGTGTGCTGAGCTATCTAATTTCCTGTAAGGTAGGCCAAGACTTTTTTACATGGGGGGCAGAATTTTACTTTGTTACCATTTCATAGGAAATTCAGTCAGCATTGCTTTTTCCGTGACTAATTTAAGTCTAATGTCCAGGATTTGTATTGTGTTTGTACAAATTCAATGTGAAATTAAGTTTAAAACCCCACAAGGGCGTACAGCAATAAACAGGACTTTTCTTTGCAATTTATCACTGCTCTGTCCCGATGATCTGGACTGTTCAGTAGTCAGAATACCCATACAGCCTGATGGTCTGTTGATCTAATTTATCTGATCCCATCTCCTTCCCACTCTGCTTGGCAAGGAGCAGTTCCATGTCACGTAGTACACATGTGAGCTGACACGGCAGCAGTGCTCCTAGGAGAAGCTGCCACTTTGGTTCCAAAGTATGGGTGCAGTAAGTAATATTCTTTGTTGCTCCCTTAAAGAGATGACAGTGTTTTAAATAATAAAACAACAATGCAAAGACTAGAGGGAAGAGCTGTCACAGCCTAATTGAAAGTTCGTTATGCTGCTTATACCATTATCATAAAACTCTTTATCATGTGTCTGTAAATGTGCAAATTAAAAACCCAGAGGTAATTTTGTATTTTATCTGCATTAAAAAAGATTGTGAAATTATCATCTCTTTCATAGTTAAATAACTTTAACCTGTATGGTGACCTTTGGATATGCAAATAACAGAGCTTTGTTGGATGGAATACATTTTGTTAATTGTAACATGATAAGTGGAAAAAATCTGAAGAAAACAGGAATTCATTTTGAAGTAATCATAGTGGAAGGTTTATGAGATAAGGAAAAAGGAAACATTTTATATTTATGTGCAGGCTCAGAAGAATGATTGTCTACTGGTGTTCAAATCTGTGACTCTGCAGCTGTAATCAAAACCAGCAGGAAAATTTCTAACTTACATCACCAGCAGCAAACTTAGTGAATACATAATGCATGCCTAGAGACTTGAAGAATTTCAATAGGCTCTTAGGTAACAGGTTTTTTCTTTTTTTTTTCTTTTTTTTTTTTTCTCAGTTTGTAAGGCATCTTTGAAAAAAACTTGATGCTGTGACCATGAAACTGAGTAATAATTAAACATTTTTCTGCAGGTCAGAATGATCATTTTCACATAAAGAGGAGAGAGAATGTAATGAACACAAGGAGAAAATTAATTGCTGTTAGGCATATTACAAGTTGGTTCTGAACAAATCTGTCTTGTCTCTTGTGCAGACAAGCAAGACAAGCACACTGCCATGCTATCACGCTGTCTCCAGGCCTGCTCCCTTCCCCATGTGTGCTCAGGGACATTTTGAGTGATTTGGTCATGTCTGGGATGAAATGGGCTTGCATTTCCCTTTATACCTGTGACCTGGACTAGAGATGCCAGTTTCCTCTCCAGAAAGGGATGACTCCATGACTCCAGAAATGGGAGTCATGAGCTGCTATATTGCTGTAGCCATTCTGGAGTGTACCCACATCCCACATAGCATTACACACCCAGAAGCAGCAAAGTTTAAGCAAATTTCACCACTGATCTCAACAGGAACAGTTGCAAACTCTCCATGTTATTTATGGCTGACTTGCAAGCTAAGGTTTGGAAAGAGCTGGTAATAAGGCCTGCAGAATACAAAGCTTTAAGCAAGGGATCCTGGCTTGAAGGTGTGCTTGGTGTTAAGGCAGAGGAGGCCTGTGCTCCTAGGTCACTGCTGCACCATCCACTGCCAGAGTGGCTATTCATGACTAGGCAGAGCAGACATCAGTGTTACTGTAATCATGGTGCTTTTTCAGTCAGCTTGAGTTCTGTTGGATTATATATAAGAAAGAAAGACAGAATCAAATTCCAACTGTAATATTGGGTGAATTCCATTAATGTCTTTTTAAAAGCATTTACTTATTTTCATAATTTCCATATTAACAAATGTAAATTGCAGTCAAGTCTTTCTTTCATCTCTCATTTACTTTTTCAAGTGTATCTATTCTCCATTGAGCTATACCATGACCAATTCAGATTCATTGCTTTGAGGCTGAACTGTTTGTTTCGCAATTCTGCTGCATAAAATCAGAAGATAACCTCCTTTGCTTTTGTCTCACTGGATCCTGCAAAACTGGCTCTTTCTCACAGTAGATCTTTCTGATTACTGCTTACTTTGTAAGTTTTGACAGGAAGTTAGACAGACTTGGAATTAAGATTCCAAGGGGCTGCAAGCACGCTATGTTTTGACTACTGCATATGGGTATTTTTAAAGGCTGAAAAGTATGCTGTCAGTCAAAAATACATCGTATTTGCAAAATGTGGATTCTCTGGCTAAAGTTTGAAGGACTTTATCAGGGGGCATGGACATTTTTAACAAAGAAAACCTCAAAAGACAGAGTTAGTTGAAGTATCTCAAAAGAGCTTGCAGCAATGTAAATAATTCTTGAGGATATTTTGCTGTAAACATTTTTTATAACATTCATATGCTTGACATCATAAAGAGAAATCTCTTATGTTGTTATGTACCAAGAAGTGCAGTAAAGTATATGAAAGTAGAGAAAACTGAATTTTAACATGTAGTTAAGTTATGGATCACTGGTTGAAACAGTCTAATATTTGCACCTGCCCTGGTAATGTTTCATACAGAAACTTCAGTGCTGCCATCATGCAAGCCACAGCAGCTGAATTTTCTATCATTTTCTCACAAACTCCTCCCTATGGGTGTTCATTCCAGAATTCAGTACTTCTGTTGTTATCTGTTTTTTGTAGGCATCCAAATCATAACAATATCATGAAAGACTTGGGGCAAATTCAAATGTAGGCCAAACTTAGTTCCTTTCATTCATGGAGTGGAACTCACTCTTGACATCAGCTCAGAACTGAAATCAATGGGAATTGCTTAGTTCACACATTTCCTACTAAATTAAGTCTCTTTAGAAATGATGAAAATATCAAGGCATTGAGGACCACTGGCACAGAGCAGCAAATGATCACCCTGGACACTCTCTGGGCCTCCACGTGTTGGGGAGCTCCTGGGACATCACAGCTCTAACACCCACCCTGAGGCTGTAGGGGAGAATGCTGTTTTACATGGGCCAGAAACATGCCAGAAGCTATTCTGTGTGCCTAACTCCACAGAGGTTCACAATCAACTGCTGGCAAGTGTTTGGGGCATTATTTAATTCATTACTGTGCTCCAGTGTAGCCATACAGGGCCGAAAAAGGCATAATCCAGCTACCCATCCACTGCTTTATGCACTCCTGGGAGTACAAGCAGAGTTGTCTGGGCAAGAGCAAGCTGCAGGGGTTTCATGTGGTCTAACTAGGATCCTGCAGGCATCTGCCTCGGGAACCCTTAATGGAAATTTATTTGCTGTGCTGGAAAAAGCTTTGTTAGATAAGTACCTCTGTGTCTTATCTTGTATTTCAGCTTCCTTGGCAAAAAACGTGATTGCAAAAGTGATTGTGGTGGTGTTTGGATTACTGGTAATGGAAAAGAACTTCTGTGTAGTTTTATTTATTTTTGTGTTGCAAAGATAGAAGACTGGAAAAGTTGGAAACCTGAGCAGAATAGTAAAGAAGAGGTTTGCTACTGGGGTCTGAGGAGTATTCATATGCTAAGAGCTCATTTGTGCCCTCATACTGATAAAAGACTTATCCCAAAAGGAAAGTCCAAGTGCAGAAATACAAATCTAAAAATTTGAATTCTCTAATGTTTCTACCTGCTGATTTCTAGACATGTTGAGGGAGAAAGTCAGCTGGGCCAGAGCAGGAATCTGTCCTAAGAATGTATGAAAGATTCAGCTGCCTACAGCATTCACTTGCTCTGACTTTCTACTAGCAATAGGAAGATACCTGAGGAAATCTATTTATTGTTGCTGTTCCTAAAAAGGAGCTGAGCTGCTGAAGACAGAAATGCAAGTGACAACTTCCCACACATCTTCCTGTTTCCTCTGTTACCAAAGAAAGCCAGACCTCATTTAATCATATCTACTTGAGTATTCTCATCCATTAGAGTTTCAAAAAAAAAAAAAAGGAGTGCCATCCTATGGGAAACCAGGGTTATCTCTTCACAGAAGCTCCATTCCACCCTTTCACAACAGAAGAGCTAATTGTACCTCTGAAAATGCAATGTTTTAATATTTGCCATTATTAGGTATAAAAGTGTACTCGTACATTAACAACTCCAGTGACAGAACTGAGAAGCAAACATGCTCATCTTATGCCGAAAGGCTGCATTAAAAATAGGAACAGATTATTACAGAAACTTAATAGAAAAAAATCTTTCCCACCACCATATGGTTGTGATATAACACAAAGTGTTTTCCTGCCAAGATATCACATTACAATGGCAGGCTGCCAGTAGCTTCTCTCTTCCTCACTTAAACAGCAAAAATATCCAAAAATAATTCTTTGGCTGAATGAGGCTGTTGCTTATAAACATATACTATTGGCTGGTACTCAATCTACATCTCAGTTTCTGTAGAAGCAGTCCATTTCACTGTGTTTTATTCAGAAGAGTACTGCTAAATGGTTTATCCAGCTCAGATGCTCTAGGACATTTCTTTCTGTTCCTGGCCTTAGAAAGAAGAGGTATTACATGGCTGCATTCATCTGTTCTGATTTCTAGTTCCTGCTTGAACTAATTTTGATGTTGATGTAAATTTCAAGCCATCCTGGTCACCCCTCCTTGTCTCTACATTAATGCCTGTGCAGCTTGAAGAGGTGTGAGGTCATTATTTTCCAGAAAGTTGGGTACAGTTCATTTGTTCAGTAGAGTTCAGACTCAGAAAAGCCTGCTGAACTGGACCTTGTCTCTGGCATTGGTCATGGCATCTGTAGTTGCTTCTTAAGGCTACTTTCTGGGGTTAATATATGTGCCATCAAATTGTACTTTCTGTGTGTTAAATTGAGGAGGCTGGTAACCTTCTTTCTTTCTTAATATCTACAGGTAGAAAAAGCGTAATATTTTAATCACACATTCTTAGGGTAGTCACTAATATCCCCAGCACTGCAATGCATGACTAGCTGGGGATACTCCTTCCTTACAAAGCAATTTCCCCCAGTGGTGCTGATGTGTGTTCAGGAAGCATTAGATATTTGTAACCACTGATACCTGTTCCTCTACCTGAAATACTCACCTCTAGGAAAAGCACCTGTTAGCCCTTACCTGAAGCCTTTAAGGAGGACATGGTTGTATGTTCAGCCACATCCTCAGATGGGATAAATTGTTACAGCTTTTTTTGAGCCTTTTCACAGACATCTCCAATTTTCTACTTCTCAACTGTGTCTATCTTTACTAAGTAAAATGCTGTTAGAAATAGTTACTTTGTGACCTGAAAGCACATCATCAGTACCACAGGACATCTGACTTCATTACTGTTCTCTCTGTCTCTATCTGCACCTTTGTTTCTGTGTAGTTCCCTGGAGATCATGGATATGTATCAAACCAAATAACTGTTCTTCAGGGGGCAAAACAATATTTGAAAAATATTGAACAATTTGTCTTTTGGCAAAATAATTTCTTACTGTGTGCGCTTGCTGAGCTTTCTGCCTTGCTGAGCATGAGTCCTATTTTTCTTACTGTCCTCACTTCCAAACCAATGAGAAACTGAGTACAGCCCAAAGAGATGCTCATATTGCACTACCAATAATTTTCCTCAGTTTCATCTGTGCTAGTATTAGTCACAGGTAATTTCATTTTGTGTGGACAGACTAATGTGATTAGCCACATTTAAGATTTATATGTATGCTGATTTGAGCTGCATTACATAGCTGGTTTTTAGGTGCAAATGTTATGGTGGTTGATGTAATCTCATATTCTAAATGAGATAAGTGTCTTATCATGACACTTTGCTGCTTTTACTAATAACTATACTGCTTTTTAGTTCAGCTCATTAGATGAAAATTGTTCACACGTTCTTTTTCTCTGACAACTAATGATGGAAACCTTTGGAAAGCAATTAATGAGTCATCTTGGATACTGCATAAATCTTTGACAGTCAGCTTGAACAAATCAAGAATGATACATGGAATGATAGACAGAGGTCCCCATGGCTGTCAGCTAACCTGAGGGTTGCCATTTTCTTGCTGCAAAGAATTTGGGGAAGGTGTGTAACCATTACTCTTGGCTGTGAGTTGTAACATGTCTGATCCTGTCACACTCTGAAAACCTCTGAAGTAGTTTGTATTTAGCATTGCTCTGCTGTGCTTCACACTGGGTCTGGTAACTTTCTAACAAGTGAACCAAGAGGTGCAGAGACCCAGGTGTGTGCCTGCCAGGCTCTCTCCCAGGCTCCCTCCATTTGCTCACCTGGCTCTGCAGAAGTTCCGTGCTCTGCAATGGAGAAGATGCAGTACCACTGTGCACAGCACTTAAACAACCATTTATGCTGGCATGATTGTAACAGATTGGAAGGCTGTTTGCTGGTAGAGGCTCAGGAGAAGAAATAACAACACTTTTTTATCTTCCCTTGTAGTTTACTGAGCACTGGGGGCCCAGGCCTAATCTTGGTCTTCTATGATAACAGCACCAGCTGTCACGGTGACACTGAGGGTGTTAGACCAAGTGCTAAATCTTGGTTCAGTAAATTGCAAGACAAAGAAATTTTGTTAGGTTAAACACAATAAGTGACAGATCCATTTCTTGAAACTCAAGTGTATGAAGAAATTGAGCAAAAATCTGTAGCCTCTGAATGAAGAGTGGTCTATTTGCAGAGATGAATAAAGCTAATTATAATATCAAAGTCTGTCAGAACCAGAGAATTTGGTGGCTGAGACACACAACACCCTGTTCCTTATATAATTAATGACTGTCAGAAATTATCATTGATCTTTAGCAAAACTCCTGTTTACCCAAACACGAGGATCCACTCGATGTGCTCTTGTAGTCATAGGGCAGCATGAATAGGAAACTTTCCACTACTGACTATTCTGGACCTATGGCCTGACAGCTGTGTTTGTGCTCTTCATATTCAGCCTCTATTTAATCTTCCTTCCATTGAGGCTTAAAATATTAACATAGACAAATAGATCAATCACTTGATACCCAGGCAAGCTATGGAGCTCTAAAGAAGTTTCTATCTTGTAAAAATTTCCAAAGAAAAATGGGGACTGTAAGCCAATGTAGATAGAAAAATCCCTTAAGTCTCAGACCTCTCTCTAAAATGGTGATTTAATGCCGTTTCTATTCTTCTGCTCACAAGCAGTACTAGTTATTCCTTGTTAATCCTTTTTCCAGATATATTTGAATGCAGTCAGAGCTCAAAGTGGATGAGGCCTAAGAGGTCTTAACTGTCATTATCATGTGGGATCCCCATCCTCTTTGCTATTAAGGAAATAGAGAGATGTAGGGAAAACAATGGAAAACTGGCAGAGATGCCATTTTCTACTTGGGGAAAGGATTCATCTCTCTTTGGTCAGTTCTCTACTCCATTTTCTCATCAGTGTCTCATAGTCTCTTGTTCCAGCTGTGAGCACTTATTTTGAATAGACTTGTTCCACTTAAACCAGGAAAGAATTCAGCCACTGCTGTTTGTCCTTCCCAGGATGCTTTCCAAGTGCAGGCAAATCTGAAGAGGTTTTTGCTGTTTTGTTCTGTTATGCAGTGGACAGAGATAGCCTTGGATAATCTTCCTGTCATATTGTGGGAGTCAGAGACGGAGAAAAGAGAGCTTCAAGTCAATAATGATCAACTAAATGCAAGTTCAACAGTTAAGCATAGAAACAGTTTCCTGATCTGGCTCTTTCCAGTTAGGTTATGTGAATTGTCATTCATCAGGCAGTAAGGCAACATAACTGAGTTTATGCAGCAACGCACAGTGCCTCCTTTCCCCTGCCTCTGCAGCTTGGTTTTCTGCTGAATTCAATCAAGGAACTGCCAATTGCCACCACGTGAGCTCCAGGAGCTGCAAGGAGGAAGGGAGGGACTTAGTGAACTGGCAGCTTGGAAGGTATAAACTTCCTGTTGCAGGTGGGGAATTCGGTTAGGCCAAGTATTTATGTGTCTGTATGCATTCTTGGGCTCTTAGATATGAAGTGGACCACACTGACATGTTAAGAACATCTTTTTTTCTCCTGTGTTGATAATGAAACTGTGAATTCAGAAGCTGGTTATTTTGTAAAGCTTTGCTATGCCTTTGGTCAAGGGAGGCTCAGACAGATGCCCATCATATGTATAGTCCCACAGTAAGGAGAAGGGAAGACCAAGCAGTAGTTCACCATTTTCTAAGTTGGCTGCTTTAGGAGGATTCATTTGTGTCTTGAATACAGTTGAGAAGAAGGTAACCACTTCTAATGGGAATTTGTCTTTTTTAGTCTGTCCTGAAGGTTTCCCATTTACAGGACAATTGAATGCAAGGGTATCATAAGTACAAATTATGAATCCTACCTGTCTTTTCAATGTGGAAGGTCTCTGGTATGAAGAGGTTTATGTAATTCTATGGCTGTGAAAAATTGCATCAAAGTTGTTACAGGAAGAATTTGATTATGGTAACACTATGGTTAACCAGGAGCTCTACCTGCCCCAGAGTATAATGTAAATGTATGCTCTGTTTCTAAGTGAGTAGCCTTCAGCTCTCTCTGCTTCCCTCCCAGTGCCTATGGCCTCATTGCAATAGTTTTGTGTATAAGCAAAGCACTTGCAAATGCCATTTAATTTTATCAGAAATGTTACTAAGTTTTTGAAGAAGACACGGTCCTCACTGTTTCCTTGAAATGTGCATGCATTTAGTTTAGGGTTTAGCTGCATGTTTTTTATGTAGCTGAGTGAACTTCCCTGTGGTGATATCCCCTTTTCCATGTTCATGTGACTCTTTGCTTCTCCTAACAAAGCACCAAATCCACTTACAGTAACACTGACTGCATGCCAACAGGACAAAGGTGCCTATGCAGCTTCTGTTCCCTTAAACTAGTGTTCCCAAGTGTAGGGAGATGCCGTGGGATTTACACACTTTTATTTTCAGGTTTTTTTGTAGTTTGAGACCTATCATTCAGAAAAGTAGTAATAAGGGATCCGTGTCCATGCAGCTCCGTGAAACTAAACCTGTGTAGGAACAAGGGGATGAAAGTAGTCTTGCAGGACAAAGAAGAAAAGTAGAACAAAGAGAATTAACTACTCTTTCTGCCATTATCACTCAGTGAAGGGCTTTTATTCTTCATTTTTTATAATCTGTTTTCTTTTTTTATACACTTCTACAGTGTAGAATCTTACTTTCCATTAAACTGTTCAGTGTGAAGCATCCTAGGTTAATTCCCTTTATGTTCTAATTTGAGTGTCATGTTTAATATTGTCTTTGCTTCTGCTTAGACTTGATCTTGCAAGGTGCTTATGTGTTGGAG
>WEIU01012710.1:57500-164990 GCA_013389925.1 Aegithalos caudatus | reverse complement strand
GGGGTTTACATTCTCTATTCAAATGGAACTTCCAGCTTTTTGCTGGCAGATACCTGTCCTTCCAAAACCAGGACATTATGACAGCTGTGTTACTAACACTTCACCACACTGTGAAACTGTGGATTATCTCTTGTGGGATTGGGTTGTTAATTGGTAGTCTGTTTTGTTTTTTCTGGAGACTGGGAGGGCAGTAACTGAGGTAAGGAAGTAGTGCAAGCAGAAACAATTGTTTCTGATGACAATACAGTAACCAGAAAAGAGCCTGAAGTCTATAAACAGGACATTACACAATAGAAATTAGATAATGGGGTGGTAGGGAGTATAAAATATGAAAAGTGGAGAGAGCTCATGGTTTTTTATAAACACAGAACATGCTGTCATGGCCATACTGTCTTTGAGATCCAAAAGTGGCTGATATGCTTCAGACCTTTTAAGACCTAACCATTCTGTGTGGAAAATACTGCTTTTTCTAGTTCCTAATAGGTACCAGTTTTCTCAGTGAAGTACAATGAAGTTGCTTTACTGAAAGGGTTTGGTTTTCATGTGATGTGAACAGTTGGTGTTATGGCACATCTGTTGAAACCACAGTGCCAGGCCCTTTAAATAGCAAAATGGAAATTTGCTGAAGTTTGTTTTTGGAAATACTTCCATGGAAAAGCCACTTCTCAAGAAGTAGCTTAGATGTGTAGTCGGTTCCTGTTGTGTTTCATTACAGGCCACATGTTTTTCCATTTTCACTGCTTTAAAGAGAACTTTGGCTGCAGAGCTGGCCAAAAGGACAGTTTGCTCCAACAAAGTTCTGTCTAGGATGAGCAGTATGGAGGTAGACACAAAAATATTGGGTGCAAACTAAAATGTCATCAGCTGAAGATTTGTTTTAAAGGAGGTCTTAAATTAAGTGGCCTCATACGTGATATTCCATCTACAGACATAGACCTTTAAAACACAAGCCTAAAGTTTTTCTTGAAGAAAGAATAGAAATCTTCCCTTCCATGCCCTTCATCATTTCAGAAGGATATTGTTTCCTGTACCCAGCTAACAAACTGAGGGCAAATACTGTAACTTCTGAACTATGATGTTGGTAGCTGTGTTAGTTAAGGGATATTTTCTGAGGAATTGCTCTGTGGCTTTAAAGACCTCAGTAAGCCTCCAAGAGGTGAGAATAGAAACTTTTCCAAGTCTAGTTTTATGATGTTGACTGTCTCTAGGCCAGTTTACCTCTTGTGTTTCATGCCCTTTTTCTGCAGTGGAAAAAGTGATGTAGCTGGTCCTTTTTAATAAGGAAATGGACTTGAAATCATCTGATGAGTGAGCTGTTGAAGTAACACAGTCAGGAAGAAACAAAGAGCCCTTTTAAACATGCTACTTGTCCAGTTGTGAATCCTTTCCAGAGTCCTAGAAAACTGTATCCAAACACAGTCCTAATTTCAAGTGGTTGAATATTGACTACCGTGATGCAATAAGCTGCAGGCAGAATGTGAAGGTTGAGTGTCTCCTCCAGAAGCAGCCCAGCCTTCTTAGCATGCTCCTTCATAATGGGGTGTGTAGGGTAAGCTCACTAGGCAGCCCCTCCAATTTAACAGCTTCTCCTTTGTGCAGCACTGGAGATTGGGATTTCTGTCTGCATGTTTATCCATTACCTCAGTGTTTGCTTGGCCTGAGATAGACAACTATCATTTAACTTTCCAGCCTTCACAAGATTTGCCTAAGCTTATCATCTTTTGATGTAGGGTCTCTCTTTATTCAGTTCTTCTCATATTTCAAAGGCATTGTCCCACTTTAAAGATCTCATTTGAACCTCCATGTTATTGTGGGTTATACTTACTGCTTCTTTTAATTATAACCTACCTGTGAGGTTTGGGGGTATGTCTTTGTTACTGCAGTGAAGCTCAGAGCCTTCTGATATAGGAATTAGTGTTTCTTTATAAAGTAACTTTAGAGTCAGTAATATACGAGTGAAAATACAGTTGCATCTGAATCCTGTGGAAAAGAAGCCCTGTACCTTTAGTCACGTGAGCTTTCAGTTCTCAGCATTGTTCATTTGGATAAAATGCATCAAAATCTAAACATCTCTTGGGTTCATCTATTTGTCAGAAATACCCACTTGTAAATTCATAGTATATGGATTCTAGGACAAGTTAGTAGGGGCTTCAGAGTATCTTTAGACACCTGCATTCTTATGTGGCTGCTTCTTCCATCTGAAGTGATCCCCATGCTAATTTAGGCTTCTCTCCTAACCATGTTTTTTGACAGGTTCATATTACAATCATTGGCCCATCTTCAGTTGCGGTGAGTTTTGTTTCCCTGTGCAACCATAACATCTCTTCCTGTCTGAGCTATCCCAGAGAACTGCCTGCCTCTGTAGGGTTTAGGTTTCTCCTCAGCATTTGTTCTAGTACCCAAAAAAGGATAATATCCTGAAGAGGTATAGGGAAAAAATTAAAAATGCAATACATAAGATGATGGAATTGTGATAAATATTTTATGGAAGGCATATGTATTTTCTCTGTGTATTTCATCATGATGATTGGGAATAATTATTTTCAAACCTTTAGAAGAAGCCTGTGCTCCCATTATAGTATTCTGTATTTTAAGAGTGAATTTTTATGCCTATTCTCTGTGTCAGCAGTCCCTACAAAGTTACTGAGTATTGTGCTTGAAGGGAATACATGCACTGTAATCAGGTTACTGCAGTGTATTGCTATCCTCTGAAAGCAGTATTAGTATGAATTGATGGTGGTATAAGGGAGACTACTCTCTAGCCACATTAGTTTAAACTTGGAGGAAGGTAATCAAAAGGAAATGGAATAGTGAAATCTTAATTTCATTATGATTTCAAATAAAGATCTGCAAAATCACTGCTTGATTTTGAATATTTGTGGATTGCTCTAACCTGGCATCTATTACTGTCAGTTAAGAATTCCCAAGCCATCCTTTACAACCACAACTATATTTTAATTCGTTTTATTCTTCTCACCCTGTCCTTCTCACTGTTTTCTCTAGCTTACACACTGTACTGCAACACTGTAAAAGGTGCAAAAATTTAAATAACAGGGTGGTAAGTGTATTTGTCCTTCCAGAACATACTCTACTGCAGCACCAGTACCTTGTAGTGTAGAAATTGCCATAGTAACTACTCATTTCTTATTGATTAGATGGATAAAAATTCTCATAATATACAAGCAGAGTAACTTGCTGGCATATGGCTTCGGGCTACCCCTGTGGCAAATCTTACTTATGCATTCTCTCCTTTTTCTGCATGTAAGAGGTTTTTAAAATGAATTAGTATTCCTTGGATTAGACCACAAAATAATTCTTTCTTTTCTGCCACGATGGAGCTTAAATTTTAAGTTAGACTTGATATGCAGCTCCTAAGGCATAATGTTAACTTGCATTGGTTTGTTACTGGATTAGGACAACTAGGTTTCACCTCAGTGTGAAATCTGGCTGGAGAAAGGAGAAGAAAAAGCCACCTCCCAAAGTGACAGAGCGCTGCTTCAGAGCTGACCTCTAAAGAGTAAAATAGAGCATTTTAGTTTGGCAGTTGTGATAGATCTTTTTGGAAAGTGCTTTTTGAATGTTCTAATTGGTTGCCTGAGAAAATGAGCCCTGTCTTTATGTTTGTGTAGTAATACTACAGACAGTCCTGCTCTTCAGCTGTGGCATTGTGAGTGTTTACTGAAGGCAGGATGGGGCCTGCAGTGAGTTATAGTGTCTGACAGCTGTCTCGGTTCATGTGCTGTGCTTGCCAAGCAAACTATTGTCTCCTGCAATTCCGAAAGATGCTCCAACAAGGCTTCTATCGAGTTTGTTGTGGAAGACAAGCTTTTTGTGAATTCTATCAGGGGAATGAAATTGTGAAGCACTTAGGCAGGATGTCAGATAAAATTAAGCCCAACACATTCTTCAAATGTGAAGTATCAGTTTATTCCGAATAATATAAAATGAAAGAACAGCAACACTCAACCAGTTTTTTACACTGTGAATCTATTCTAATGTTCTTCTGGAGTCTTCTGTGAGGCCTGGGTATTAGTTGTGATTATACTTGTTCTGACTATTTTAGAATAATACTAGTTAGATGTATGAGACTGAAAATTTTAGAGCAATTTTTAGTTCAGCTCTTCCAAACTGTTATTACAGATGCTATTCATGCAGACCTGTTTTACTTGACTTGGAGGCCTTTCCCATCTCCCAAAACTAAAAATACTGAGTTAGGGCATCACTTTTTTATTGTACCACCTTTCAACTCCGTTATCTTTACCTACAGCCTGACAGTCTCATTTCAAACTTTGTGACCTTACAGTTTGAAAGAGATAGGGCTACAGGAAATGATGCTGGTCTTTCAATAAGTTAGTCCTTCACAGAGACACTACTCAGGAAAAGATTCTTCTCCCTGCACTAGGCTAAAAACAAATGGAGGAAATTCTTTGGCAGCTGTAGATAGCTTTCATCTTTAACAGGAAGAAATAGGCTTGGCTCTTCTTAATCTTTGGCCTGAATTCTTGTGTGCTTTTGTAAAGACTTTCACAGGCAGCAGTGAGGGGTGCAGTGTTGAGCACATCTGTGTGCTGGGATCTGGAAGGTGGGCCCAGAAAGCAGGCAGAAATGTGGATGAGCAAAGAGCAGTATGTAGAGGGTGAAGTAAGATTTTATGTTGATAAATGAAGGGTTTTTTATAGTTACATTGCTTTCATTCCCATGCTTTTTGCCCAATCTGAAGGGAAAAGAGAACCCAAAGGAGACCAAATTAGGAAAAAATTGCACAGAGTATTTTAGTGATACCTTCAAAACAGACTTGGGATCACTGGAATTACTGTCCTAGCACTTTGCTGCAGATATTGGAGTGGAGCTGGCTGTTAAGAACCCTTCCTGTGCTGGTTCTAAAGGACCAAGAAAGGTTTTCAGAACATAGCTCATGTATGGTCATCACAGCCATTAATA
Organism: Aegithalos caudatus; assembly: GCA_013389925.1. Lineage (NCBI taxonomy): Eukaryota > Metazoa > Chordata > Aves > Passeriformes > Aegithalidae > Aegithalos > Aegithalos caudatus. The sequence goes on along the minus strand of WEIU01012710.1, from coordinate 160,049 downwards.
TCTGTTCCATTAGATGCCTGTACTGCTGTATTTCCCTGCTGGTGCAATGACCAGTCTTGGGTAAACATCTCTGCTTCTTCGGTCACTGTGACCCATTTTTGTTGCCTCACCACTACAGACTAGGAGTGATCTGTTTTCTTTCCTTTTGTAGAGAGGGAGAGACTTCCTTCCTTATATAACAGTGTGAAAAAACTGGAAAATTGAATCCACAGAGGGGCCAGGAACTCTTCAACCTGCTGATTTCAAAGCTTGCCTACTTTCTATTGACACAGCATCAGAGACACGGCCTTGTGCAGTTTCAAACACCTTGTACAGTTTCAAACGCCTTGTGCTGGTGTTATGTTCTGATGCTCACCTAAAAAACTTTATTTTTGAAGGGATACTAATGATTGGGTACATTTTACTCAGCTGAGGAAATCTGCACAGAAAGAATATATTCCAGGGAACTTAATTCATTATTTTTTTTAAATCAGTATATTGTTCAGAGTATGGTATGCTTAGTATTTAAGTTCCAGTGCTTAGGTATTTTCTGTTAGTGTTTTGGAGGCATGTGCAGAGGGTCCTTACTGGCAGTCTCCCAGACTGTTACAGAAATAAAAGCTGTATACTGGGCATTGCCAGCTGTGTGTGAGGGTATCTAAATGCATGTATGTATTTGTGTGTGTATTTAAAATGCCTCCTGTGTGCAGATATTAAACACATCCTCTTGGGGATTGCACTGTGACTTGCATACTTAGAGGCAAAGGCTCTGAATTAAGAACCTATCCAGAATAAAGTGAAGTGAGCTGCAGTTGCTTGTGGGTTTTCAAAGCAAAGGCAGCAGTCAGAATCTGGCCTAAGTAATTAACTTACGAAGCATGGAAAGGAAAAGCAGCATGTGGAAGATATAATTAATAGGAACATATAACAGTCAGCTCTCACATAATAAATTGGCAGCTATGCATGAGGTAACTGCCTTTTATTTCCAAAATGTCGTTGGAATTTTTTAAAAGTAATTGCACATTTTCTTCCATTTCCACATGGTCACAGAGAACATAGTACAGTACAAATACCAACAGGAATGCAATAAAATCATCACTGTTGTTTGTTGTTTTTCCTGCTTAGGGCTATGATCTTATTTGAGCCAATGTCCAAAAGAAAGGAGGAATACATTTTAGCTCAGAAAAAGACAAGTGGTAAAACATTTCAGTGAGGTTTAATATGGAATAATTTAGAAGGACAAGGCAGGAACAACCAGAATAAATAACAGTAAATGGTCAGATATCTATTTGCAGAATAGATTTAGTAATGTGTCCTCCTGACTTGAGTAAATAATGGCTAAGATAAAGGTTCTGAAATTCTTCTATTTTGGAGGCTTGAATTTTCCCCATCTGAAGGTTTACTGCAGCTTTTCCTGCAGAGCAAGCGTGACATCTTTGGGTACACCACAGATGCTGGCAGACCTTCAGGGAAGTCCATTCTACCCCTGGCCTAGTGCAGAGCCCTGGAAGGCTGTGGGATGGCACCAGGGCTCCCCACAGCCAGCTGCTGCTTCAGCTGCCTCCAAGAGCCTGCTGCAAAACTCAAAGCTGCAGTCCTGCTCCAAGCCTTTGCAACAGGAAACTGAGGAGGGCTTGAAACTGGGGTTTGCTGCCCTACCCAAAACATACCAATTACTAGAGTTCTTAATTGCATTTCCAGGCTTCTCAGTGAAGTAGAGGGAGCTGTATGTCACTCTTGCTGCTATCTGGTATGTGAGATTCCCCTCTGTACTTCAAGTGGGAATTTATACTACTGCTTTGCTAGTCTGGATTTTCTTTTGGTTTTAAGCAATCTGATTGCCATCACTGCAATAGTGGGGAGGAAAAAGGAAGTCCAGATCTACTCTATTGTAAACATGAAGAGGATCTGGCCTATTTTGTCTGTGAGTGAATGAGGATGGGATCTCGTAGTAACCACCTAACACTGGAGTGAGTTCTTATCACCATAAATGTGATTAGAAGCTTTACTGCTGTTTAAAATTGAACTGCCTGAAGACCAGGAAATAGAGATTGCTGTGAAATATTCCTGCTGTAACCAGTCTCTGTACTGCTGACCCCAGGGGATCTTGCATTTACTGCAGGCTGAGTCTGGTAGGCAGCTTGTTGCTGAACGAAGACTTTAAATAGCAAGTTTTAAAAAAGTACATCCTCGCAATTTTTGTGCTGATGAATTTAGAATGATGTTCTAGCAAGCTCAGTACACTCCAAATTAATTAGCAGTGATCCTTTTAACAGGATAATTACTATATCAGCAAGTGGTAAACTCAAAATGAATACAAGTAGTTCCGGCTTGCATCCACAAGGAAGATCTGTGTTGTGGTTCTACCAAGTGACTCTAAATTCATCCCAGTGTGAAAGATTTTAGACAGCACAGCTCATCATCAGAACTGTCACTTTTTTACCTCTAGACTTGAATTAAAATCCTAAATTAAGTTGCATTCCATTTTCCATATGTCTACCTCACAACACCATGGCAAGTAGTTATTGGCTGTTTAAAACTGCTCCTGGAAAAGGCTGAAAATAAGGAGAGAAGATGTTGCACATTATTACTACTGTACAAATGGTAGACAGGACCATGAAGCATATAATACTTCCTTATGGCTGTGTATTTTCTTTTTTCATAATGGAAGGGTCTTATCCTGCATAGAACAGAAAGAACTCACAAGTATAGACACATTTTCACATCTTTGGTGTTTGGGCTTTTTAAACAGGTTCATTTTTCAAAGAATAAATGTCATAGCTTATCAGGCTGTGGATAAATAAGTATATGATTGCTGCAATGATGGTAGAAATACTTTCATTCATTCCTGAAACCAGACTCTGGTTCTCAGATAGCTGAGCCTTTAGAAAGTAAGGTTTAATTTTTGTATTTTTAATATGGGAAATTACCTTAATTAGGTCACTAGATATGCTTTTCTGCTCTCTTTCAGAAAGGATGCAGAAATCTGTAAAAGCACCTGCCATTTTCTGTGAGAATATAATTTTTAGGCAGACTTTCCAAAATCACTTATCTTACTTTCAGCTTCTCTAAGCTAAGTCCAGCAAAGTCAATGATCACACACTGATTTCAAGTGTGCTCTTGGGAGAAATCGGGGCCTATGTTGTTCACTCCAAATGTGAAAGCAGCAAAGTGTTAATTATTAGCCATTTCTTAAAAATGGATCTTGACACTCAGCAGACCAGACAATCTCTCAGGTTATTTCGTGGGACCTTGTGCTGCTTTAGAAGTGCATGCCTGAATCCTTTGGCTTAGACTGCCTTGAGTGGCAATGCCATCTTCTTTCTAGAGAGATTCTGTATCTAGGTCAGGCCACTTTTAAAAATCGTACAAAATGGAGACATTTAAAAAACTGTCTCAACTGTAAGAAAAGAAATGTAAAATCAAGAGGAAAAAAGTATTTACAAATATTTTGGTGAGGTTTCGTCCACGTGTGTTCTGTGCGTGTTTACCTGGTAGAAATAGAAAGGCAAGCAATTCTCTAGAAAATGCCTGTAACAAATGCAGTTGTCTTCTAGTGATCTGGGGGACTGCTTTTTCCCTTTTTGTTAAGGTTTAGGTTATTCAGACCAGGAAGGTCCTAAGTCTTTTGTATGCAGTTTCATGGTGTTGCATAGTTCTTAACTGAATCCAGCCAAAGACGAGGTAACATCTGAAGAAGGTTATTTCTGGAATGAACAATGTTCTCATGCCACAGTAACAGCACTAACATGCCTGCTGAAGTTCCTCCTGTACATGGTGAACACTGGTCATCACACTGCTGTTGTAGCCCTACCATTCCAGTAGAGCTAAATGCTTTTGTGCTTCCTATAAGGGACAGGCTTGTCCTTCTACTTGAGTATGTGCCAGTACATAAGTCAGCACAGTGCCACCAATAGTAATAACCAATCTTGTTAGTGCTCCCAACTTTGATACTACAAACTATGGCTACAAAATCGCTGTGAATGATATAGTATGGAACTAGTCACAACCCACCATATAAACAGATTTTTTAAAAATTCCCATTTCTATGAATTTGCTTGAGAAAGTTCCCCTACAGTTTAGAAGAAATTAATGTTCTCTTGATGGAAAAGATGACTTAGGCACTTAAGATGTATTTGATCGCAGAAACCGGCAAAGCCCTTCTGAAGAAGCTGTGGGAAATGCAACCTCTTCCAAGTCAGTAACTGCTCAGTGATCTTCTGATGGAGCTTGGGATTCCTCTTTTGCAGGAACAGCAACAAACTCTTTCATTTCATTCTCTTGGTGACCAGTAGCATGAGCCCGGGCTTCATAAGGCTCACACGGGCAGCAACAGACTTCTCCTTTCCTGCTCTTCTGCAGAACGGTAGCACGGAAGTCCAACGTTATCACTGCCAGCCGATACAACTGTAGAGTTACAACTAAAATATTCTTGGCTGTAAAAAACACCAGCATCTGATTGAATATTCCGAAGTGGCCCATCAGGATGGAACGCACAATGAAGAAGGGGCCGTCCTGTATGAACAGGCTGACCCCAATGTTCCAGAGTTCTGCACTGTACCTGCACAGCAGCAGGCTGGGGATCCGCCTGGCCGACGCGTTTGCTTTGCAGCCAATATGCTGTACTGGAAGTAAAAGAGTTATGTTAAAACAACTTTGTCAAGTGGAGCCAGGGTTGGCCTAAAGGGCATTCACAACACAGGGTACTCTGGATTATAAATGCATTCACCTGTAAACTGTGTAACATACAGCAACACATCCAGCTTCTGGGATGTTTTTCAGCAAAACACACTGAACTCACCTAAGACACTTATGTGGTCTGAGAAACAGGACTAAAAATCACTTCCCCTTTTTTATGCCTCAAACATACCAGGATTTATACACTTCTACAACAAGAAGCAGAAATATATCACCTAATGATTCTTCACAACTTCTCCAGACTTTTTTTTTTGGTAAGTCAACATGCCAACCAGTAGGCATCCTTAAAAAAAACCAAAAAAACAAAAAACCCCCACAAAAACTGTGATGAAAAGGAACAGCCAGTTCTGTAGCACTTCACTTTGTTCCAGGCTAAGACATTGCTTTTAAAATATTCAGCAGGTAGCCATTGCCTTTTTCATGTGTCATAGTAAGCATAAGACCTGTTAGTGCCAGGCCATCTTGAGCATTATGCTGTTTCTGTCTGCCATGTAAGGCTTGAGGCACAGTTACTTGCTCTTAGCCTTGTGGGTACCAATTTCACACAACTGCTGGAACAGGCACGCATGGGCTCCCTCTGGCAGCAAAGGTGGTGGTGGGCTCAAATGCTCTCTATGGTATAGTGCCCAGAGAAGGAGCATCAGAAGGCCTTGCAGGGGTAAATTTGTCTGTCTCTCACAGAAATAGAGGAAGCATAATCAACCTATGCCTGGGACAGGGAGATTTCATCGGTATAAAACATCACTACTTGTGATGTAGTGACAACCACAAAACATTGCAAATTGCCAAAAGAACTCTATTGTTAGAGTCAGTGGTGGCGTGGGGGGAGAAAGAGATGAGACTCAAATAGAAAATGAGTTGTAAAATGTAGAAATTTGCTGAACCATTAGGCAAAGCTTCAGCAGCAGCTAATTTTTTAATATGCTTCTGTGCCATTGCTGTTTAATAGTCCTAACTGCACTGCTGTCGTCTAATCATAAGTGCCTAAAAATTTCTTTTACGTCATGTTTGATGTCTGAGTAAACATTCTGATGCTTGAACAAAAAGTACTATCTGTGCAACTGTATAGAACTACCTAAAATAAACTGTCCCCATAGTAATTTCAGGAAAATGTGTGCTCAGTAATTTAATTTTTAACTGGTAAATGTAATTAAGTGGAAAAGCAACAGCTAGAAGAAAAAAAATGAACAGATTGTTTACGTGCCATTTGAATTTATTTGCATGGGGATGTATATAGGAGGTTTTTTATTTGGTTGGTTGAGTTTTTTTAAACCTGAGTGTTGTGCTTCTTTAATAGAATATATTTTAATAGTAGCAGGAATGTTAGTTATGACAAAGCTGAAAAGTGATTGCATCAGACTTTTTAGGAGGTGAGCTGCTGAGCTGAAATGCTGAAATATTTTCATAACTTCCCTGTTGGAAACAAAGCCTAACACTGTCCATTAAAAAAAGACCAATGAACAAAATAATATTCCAGGAATTCTTAATTTATTATTTTAGTCAGAATGTCAGCCTAGAAATCTATTTTGTATAAGATTCTACTGAGGATAATTCATTTTTGGACTGCTATACTTGTTGCAAACTTGTGTTTGGAGGCCAAAATGGTTGGAACAGATGATGCTCCAGACAGCTTTCATTGTTCTTTTTGGACAGGAAGAAGCCCTTTCTGCCCAGGGACAAACACAGCCCTGAGATGGCTGAATAGCTGGCCCTTTTAGGTTAAGGTAACAGTGAACAGTCCCAACATCATATGGTCCTTTAGGTCTCCTGTGATTAGGTAATTTCTCCTGTGCTTTTGGCTGTGATGTTCTCTGGTTCCCAATTGCCTGCCTCTCTGTAGGATCCAGTAACCTACCCGAATGTGAGTCATAATATAATAGACCAGATCTAACTTGAGAGCTCACATAGTGAAGTTTAAGGCAGTAACAGGCAACTGGAGCAATACAATAGTGCAATCCTTTTTTCCTTTTCCTGAAAGTAGAGAGCTCTATCAGAGAGATCAGAGGTTAGCCAGAAACAAGTGTTTCCTCAAAAGAAACCACAACGAGCTTTCTTCAAAAGCTGTTGTCATATGAATTCCTCTCCACCAGAAGTCCTTAGTACAGCCTGTAGTGTGTGCACGCCACAAGATGTACCAGCAAAAACTTAAGAGGATTTTTCTCTTTTCTTGTCTATGTGCAAGTACTAACCTGCAAGATCAAGTGGAAACTGTAACATACTCCAGGTCCATACAGCAAGAATTGCATTTATGAGAACGTAATTCTTCCTATGGGAGGGGAAAAAGTGATAACAGTGAAGATGCAGTTTCCTTATGTGATCACAAAAATGCTTCCTGTAGTGTTTGGAATGTCATTTGAAGGCTAGTTGAGTGAAACAGTGATTGATTTATATGTGCTTTTACAATGCAACACTAAGGAAAACAGAAGCACCTTTTGGATAGAATTTTTGCTGTTAAGGCTTACATGTTCCAGCTGTGTAATTACACTAAATATCTGAAGCTAATGCTATAATAATAAGCATATGAGAATAGACTCTGTGGCTCAGGGGGGATATCGTTACCCTTGTAGCGATTACATGTTCCTTGCAAGCCTGAAGCTTCTCTGCCAAGTGGGAAGGACTCTCTTCCTGCTCTAAAGGCACTGCCATTATATTTACAAAAGAAAAAAATATCGTATTTGTTAGAGAGGATGAACCTCTTCTGTGACTCTTTCTTTATGACGGATGCTCACAGCTCATCTCTCAGCAGTGTGAGGGGGAGGTGAGCTTACTTTCTCTGGGAGAGATTACAGTGTTGAAAATTCACACCAGACTGTGCCATTCCCTTTTTTCTTATCTTTGAACACTTTGTCACTCCACCATGAAGTACACATGAGATAACTAAAGAAGCAACCTGGATAATGAATCACTTAGGCCAGCTCTAGTTGCCTCCTTGCCTGTCTAAAACAATTCATTAACCTGAAGGAGGCTTACTGTGTATCCAGTGTTGCAGCTCCTGTATCCCTATGAACTGATGCTGCCTGGCAGTTAGGCTGCTCGTTTGGCTCTCTGAACCCTTTCATTGTGATGATGTGACATGCTTTTCTGCTGGCAACACATGAGTAATGCCTAACAAAGCTCCCAGGACTGAGGCCTTTCAGAGAGGGAAAGGCAAGAGCAGGCACACAGAGCCCTTGAACGTAGCCTTCTGTTTTCAATGGGAAACACAGTTTTACCAGTTTGAACACTGCACCTTGTACAAATACCTTGCAGTGTGCAAGTTATTTATGTCAGCAAAAAATCCTTACCGAACATCCTCAATGTCCAAGGTTTCACTAGCAAATTCAAGTATATCTGCTGCTGTTCCCACAAACATGAGAAGCAGCTGAGACAATTGATCCCGGGTGATTTCAACTCCAATGGGGAGAAGCCATCTCCCAACTACTAGTAGCAGTAGAAAAGTCTGGTGGAGGGCCAGTGTCCATACAGTCTCACAGATTGTGGAGAGCTGATTGACAAAGACTTTAGCCTGTTTAAAAGACAACAATATTATACTGTAACTTCAGAAAACTCATGTTATAGGTACCTTCAGAGACTGTATTTGCCTGCTTTTGTTCTCTTTCACATTGTAGGAGAGCAAATAATTTCCATCTGGCAGGCCTGGTTTGAAAAAGGCACTGTAATATAAACTTTGGATAATGAGTATCAAATCTTTCTCTGTATACTACTCCTCCTGCTCTCATTTTTCAATTGAGCATTATAGTTTACAGAATCATTACCCAGGCGCTTTCTAAATTCAGTTACGGAGATGTGCAGAGAACGGTAGGAGCATCTCTTCTTTACACAGAGACTGATCTTAGCAACAATACTTAGTATGCAGCATGCTGTATTTTCACAATGTGGTTTTCTAAGCTACAAACATATATAATATATGTGTCTTGGGTTGTATGCTCCTTTTTTTCCCCCTCACTCTGCAAGGTGCTTATCTGTAATTGTTATAAAATCTCTACCAGAAACAGGAAAAGGTACCCTACCGTCTGAATGATGTGGTGATCTGCTCCCTCACTTCCATGACTGCTCTCTCTGGATTGATTGAAGTCTTGATTGCTGATGTTCACCTGAACTGCCCCAGGCTCATTGCCACAGTACTGTTGTGAACAAAAACATAAAACATGTAAACATCCCTCCCAGTGAGCAGATGTGCTCTATGGCTAAGAGTGTCCTGTTTTGCTGAACTGCACAGGGTTAGTTTGTGAAAGGTATCTGATATTTACAAAGGTCCTCATTCTTAGTGTAATTCCCTCCTCCAGATGGGAGGAATTCCTCTCCTGAGAACAAGAGTGATGTCTTGGCAGATTCCTAAAAAAGTACAGGGTTATACTGCAGAAGAGGATGGAAATTCAAAGGCCCATGGAGTGGGTGACATCTCTGTGCTCTTAGGTCTGCACCCTGTAACTGTGATCTGCTTGCAGCTCTCCTGAACTACCTACCGTGTTCTCTACATCGTCTCTCTTTGGGTAAAACAGTCAAATAAGGTAAAAACTGGTCATGGTCAGGTCCTATAGTCAAACTTGTTCTCAAAATATCTGGTTCTCTTTTAGACTACCCAGGAAAAGCTCTCTGAAAATGTCACTGTTGCATTTTTCTGTATGACTTCTCTCAAGGCTGAAAATGAGTTGAGGTAGGATATTTGGGTTGTATTCTCCACCTCTCCTGCTCCTGCTGTGCCTTACTTTGTAAGGAAATTCATAGGGTGAGAGGTGAAATAAGGAGTATTTAAGAGAAACAGACCTGTATTGTTGCCTACCCCTTTGAAATAGAAGAAAGGGTACTTTTCCTTTCTGCAAGAACACGGTGATCTGGGAAATTGAGTATTGGCTAAAACATACTGTTACTCCAACTACAGTAAACCAGAGGTGGGGCTATGTTCTGTGTGCAGCACTGTCCTCCCATTCTACCTTCACACCCAAGGCTGGCCCAGGAGCAACTGGTGGGCATGGCTCCAAAATCTGTCTTCATAACAACCCAGAACATCTCTCTCTATTGTAATAAGAAGAGGATAATTAGAAAATCAAACCATGCTGTTCCTAAAGACTTTTATCCTGTCCTATTTTTGCCAGAGAACTGCAGATGATTTGCATTTCTCCATTGGGCCCCCCACCATTTTATTGCACGGGGATTGATTTTCTGCAACAATTGGAATGTGTTTGAGAGCATACTGAGTAGCTGTGTTCAGCATAAAGCCTGCCAATGTAAGAGAAACATTTTCCAGAAAATTTCAGATTCTACTCTGATACTTTGCTTGGTCTCTGATAATGTTCAGTATCTGGGTAAATGCTGCCTCTTGTCTGACCTTGTGGTAGATAAATTTCCTGTGACTTGAAAAATTTGGAAAAAATGTCAGTGCTTGTTGCTTTTAGAGTTGGCGGTAAAGAGTTTTAAGCTGAATGCTTGTCTTATTTGAACAGTGGGTGTGAGAGTCAGATTGACACACAGATGTGGGGAAGATGATATTTCCATTTAGTCTGAAGTTCTGGGTATGGAAACAGTGAGATGAAGGGGCTGGTACTTTCTGCCTGGTTACAGCCTTGTAGGGCTAATCACCCTGGGTTTGCCCTTCAACTAAAGGAGAGAGAGGATGTTTTGGAAATCAAGTTTAATTGGTGCTCTGGAGAGGCATCTGTATCTGCTGCCTACAGAAAAACCCTAAAGTCTATGGAGAGCCACCTCCAAGGTCAAAGTCAGGCTGAGTTACTTCCACTGGCTGTGTGACACAGCTGAGGAGACCACAACCTAAAAATATTGCATAACTGTCCTAACCACCCCAGAATACTAAAAAAATGAACATCAACAAGTAGCCTGGGTTAGGGCAAAGGGATGACTAACCTGTGCAGGAGGAGGAAGGCTGACTCTGACAGCCTTTGGTTTGTCATTAAGTCTGCATTTAGGAGCACCCCTCTGGCCCCTTGCCTGGTCTGGCATGATAAGAGGAAAGCAGCCATGAACCTGTACAGAACTTCACATCCAAGTCTGAGGAGCTGCAGGAGTCAGCAGCTTGACTGCTAGGAGGAGGAATAACAAACCATGCCATGGCTTGCAGGAGAGCTCTTTTTCTCCTGTTCTAGTGGCACAAAGGTGCAGAAAATAACTGTAAGAAAAATAATTCACATTATTGGTGTCTTTGGTAGGCATCTTTCCTTTTATGTCATTTTTGTGAGTACTTTCAGCTGAGAGTGGGTTACTATTTCAGAGCAAGGCTCCGTGGTCTTGGACTGAAGGGCAAGCTCAGGGCCAGTCCACAGCTCTTCTCAGTTCCTTCCAGGCAGGAAATGGAAATCCGAATCTGCAAAGCCAGTCCTTTAATCCTTTAAGGAGGCTCCTGTTTANTTGGTTTGGTTTGGTTTTTTTGGTTTTTTTTTTGGGGGGGGGTTGTGTGTGTTTTTGGGTTTTTTGTTTGTTTGTTTGTTTGTTTGTTTAAGTAGGGTTCTGTTTTTTTCATTTAAGTATGTTAATATCTTGTTTGGGTTTGTTCTTCTCTGAATATTTATTAAGTGGTGATTGTGAAGTGATTCACTTGAAAATTTGGAGAAGAGCCTTTATTTACATCATGTATATGCATGTAAATAGGACTGTTGGTGCCAAGCATATTTACTTATTGAGTGATGGATGTGCAGTGACTAAATGGGAAATGTGACAAGAAGAAAGTGAATACTGCTTTACTGTTTCACAGGCATTTGATAAACATGGTTTGCCTTTTTACTACTAGACCCCAGTTAGTCCTAGGTACCTAGGTTAGTCCTGTGTACCAAACTAAATAAAAATGGTTTTGTTTTCAGGTTCTTTACTGTGCAAAGATAAAACAGGAAGAAGCCTTACACATTTTATATCAATTCTGACTTGGCTTACTTTGTTTCTTCTGAGATGATGCTTACATACCCCTGATTCATAAACCATCAAAATGGAAATGCTGTTGAATGACATAGTGATGTCCCAGTGCATGGCCTGCAGAGAAGTTCACTGCTAGTGCATGGGGGACAGCTGAAACAGCAAACTAATTCAGCCAATTTCTGTTTGCACCTTATTTGCAATCTATTATTTTCAAATAAAGCTGAGGTTAGCTAAACCTTTTCATAATGGGGCCAGCATTGGGGTGTAAAATTCACACTTAAATATTAGCGTGGAGAACCCTCAACCTATTAATGTGCATGGAGGCTGTCAGGCTGAGGACATTTTGGAAGAGTCTAGCCCTTCCCTGGAGCAGGCCCTCTGCCAAGCAACAGGTACCTGGCTTGCTGTCTGTGCTTTGCTGCAAACAGTGTGGCTGTCACTATGGAAACATATGAGATGTCAGAAATTCAAAGCACTCCCGACTGCTTCATTTTGCTCATACAGGAAAGCTGAAATGTAAAACATGAAGAAAGGATTACCTAAGTTGTTTTCCAAATTGAGGAATATAATGGGTATGGCAAGGAAGGAATGGTGAAAGGTGTAAGATCACTTTGAGGAGTTCATTATGGTGTGATTTTAGCTGGCAAGAGAATCCCACCTCCGAATGAGGCTGAGAGAATGGACAGTAATATTCACTATATCCCCAAAATGTTCAAGTTAAGGTGGTTAAAAATGATTACAAGGTTTACCAAGTATCTGTCGTATTCCTGACTGGAAGCCTGCATTGATTTACAGCCCTTATAGTTGTGTAAGCCCTGCAAAAGGTACTCAGTTACTGCTTTCTGTGGCAGAGGCACACCAGCATTTGAAAAGGTAACAGAGCCCTGAGATCCTATACGTTATTATGAAAGAATGCTTGGGTTTTTTTATGGATTAAATTGTTTCAATTTGCTTGACAGCAGACAGCAATTTTTTTTCTCTCTGTACAGTTCAATTGACTTTATCATCTCTCTCAAACATACATTTCACCCCCAAATGTTACCACAAAGCAATAGTTTCTTTGCAGTCAGTATTTCATCCTTGATACATTAATGGTATTATATGTGCAGTTCTGCAGTACACAGAGAGGTAGAGTTGCCTCTATGTTCAGGAGGAGAGACTGCCTATTAGCACCTGCTTTAAATAATGGCACTGACACGAGCAGCTGATGCTTCCTGGTAAAGATTCAACACGAGATCAAAGTTCTACTGTCTTAAAGACCACACGCTGTTTTCATAGGGTATATATTAAAAGTGTAGACCTAGTGACTGCATGATTACCCATCCTGTTTGCATTTAAATAATGAAATCCCAGGAATACTTCAGTATCAAGAGTACTACTAGTCTGGATGCTGTGTTTGAGATTAATTGATAGGAAAGCTGCTCCCCTTCTGGAGGTATTGTTTTTGGATCTGTTAGATTGTGTGTTTCCAGAATTCTCTATCCTATCTCTCCAGGTATAAACTAAACTGTTAATTTGATATACCCTCTCTTTAACTCACAATAGCAGTATGTCAATAAGAACAAAGTATGCTGTGTTCTAACATCATTTTGGGAAATAAACTGCTGCCTTTGACTACAGAATTAGCCTGTTTCTTGGACCAGATTTAACTATGACAAATGTTCTCAATATCCACATTACCTGTCTGTGACTGTTTAAGGAGATTTGGGAAAACAAGAAGACAATAAATTCCTCCTGCTGTATTTAGAAAAAGCCTCGGGCATTTTCAGTGTAAACACAATTTTGAATATTTGATTATGCTTCTGTGGGCTCTAACAATGTTTCAAAGGAGAAATTGAGGCACTAGGTCTTTTTAGTCTAATTTATATATTTTCTTCTGCTACTTCTTGTTCTTGTTCCAATCAGAACATTTGCTCTGGACGTAAGGCACTGCATATGTGCAAATGCTGGGACAGACAAAATTTCCTTTTCACTGCATGGAAGTGCTATAGGGACTTGAAACTAGTCTGCATGAGGTTGACTCAGTGACCTGTTGGGTGAAGTGGCTCTGTTCTGGCCCTAACTGACCCCAGAACACTTGCCCTTAAAAATTTTTACCATGTGCTTTAGTCCTGAATTGGAATCTAGCCCCCTCCACTCCTAGATTACTATGCAGAACGAAGAAAGAAAGGTTATAAACCTTGTCAGACACATTTCCAGCTCTGGTAACAATCTGTGAGTTCTCCTACACTGCAGCACACATAAGTTTAAGACCCCTCTCACCAATACCTGTCTCAATTTTGACTTGCTTGAAGTTGTGGTATTTAGTTTTAAGCACTGTGAAACTCACTTTATTTTACAAAGGCCTCTAAAGCAATGAAGTTCTTTTACCCTACTGAGCAAGATTCATGCTGGTAACCTGGGGGTGAAAGGCCGTGTTTTTGAAACCTCTAATTTTCAGTTCCTCAGATAAATACAAATAAATGGTCTCATTTTTAGCAAGGAAAGAGGCACATTATCTGATAATTAGGAAGTGCACAATAGTAATAATATAGCTGTAGCTAGATTGGGACATCCACCAATATGAAAAGAAAACCAGAACAAGACTTAGCAGACTTAGCAGTCTGCATGCCTGAAGCCAACCCATCAAATCATGCATAAATTTCAAAGTAGTCCATCTTGTCTCATAATAAATACCTGAGTCCCATGATGAATTTCTAGTAGCCATAGTGATGGTACTATGCAAATCAGATACAAAAATATTGCTGGTGAAAACCTGTGAAGGAAAAGAAAAGATACCTTGGTATTATGACACATCATACTTTCCAACACGGATAATGTTCAGATATATGGTCTCTTGTGCTTCTGCATATGGGATGTTAAGAAATAGGCTAACTGCAAATAAAATTTGCTATTAGTGCTGGATTTCTCATGCTGTGTGAGTATCATATATAATAGGTTTATCTGTACATTGATCTAAGGTCATATACAGAAATTTCTTTAAAATCTCTTTTTTAAGAACTGACCAAAGGCACTTTGCTATTTGTATTCTAGAACTGCATTTTCTGTATTTAAAAAAGCCTGTAGCTAACATGCTCTTTCTGATTTCATGAAGAGTGAATTAATACATTGAGTCACTTCACTGAGTGATGCTGAGATAAAGGCAGTTGCTCACAATCCTGTGCATCAACACAGGAAAGGTAGAAATAGCATCAGTTTGCCTAAAACAAGCATTGCTGTAGTAGGAGATCTTTTAGTTGCAGGCTGTGCATTTAAAATGGGTTTATGAAAATGGGTCTTGGCCTTGTTTCCCCACTTGTGCTGGTAGTGGTAAAACTTTCTAGTTCTTCTCTCTCTACCAGCCGTCTATGTAACTGTGGTGGGTTGATCCTGGCCAAGTGCCAGCGCACCCAAGAAAATAATTTATTCATATAAAACCAGCACAATAACTGATGCTGATGAAGCTTTATTATCTTCAGCTTCTTTAGCTGGGTTTATTCAGAAGTAATGGAGAGGTTTAATGACTCCTGCAAGTAGTGATTCTTGTGAGAGTTGCTGATGTTTTCTTATTAAACACATGACATTTGACTGGGGTGGGGTTTTTTGGCAATTCTGTTCTTTTGGAGCAGTAATGAGGTGCAATGCCACAAATGTTCCATCCAGCTCTGCATGCTGCAGTAAGGAGTGGGCATTGCTGCAACGCCCTGGGACGGGGCAGTGGGGTCCAACCTGGGACATTTGATTGGTTCCTTCTATCCTGCCACTGGCACACTCTGCAGTGAGTTTAAACTGCTTGTAAGTATTGCAACTGCAGGAACATTTTGGTCAAATGTTGTTGCATTTACTGTTTGTTCCTATGTTGAACGTACCTTTATTTGGGTAATCATGACTTTTCCAGTGAAGATTAAGTATTGAGGAAAACAAAATTTCCTGCTGCTTAGGGAAATTACTGAACTTACTCTGAACTGTTTCTGAAATGTTTGCTGAACTGCTCTGAGATGTTTCAAATAATCCCTTCTAGGATAGCTTGGGTTTTAATTGTGGGGTTTTTTTGTTGTTGTTTTTCGGGATTGAGGGGGTGTTGTTTGTTTTCATAGTGGGGGTTTTTTTGTTGTTGTTGTTTGTTTTTGTTTTTTTTTCTGTTGTTAGCTTTTTTTTTTCTCTTAAAAAAAAAAAAAAAAAAAAAAAAAAAAAAAAAAAAAAAAAAAAAAAAAGATGAGTAATCTTGTGTTTTTTTTTTTTTTTGTTTTTTTTTTTTTTTTTTTTTTTTTTTTGTTTTTTTTTTTTTATAAAAAAAAAAAAAAAAAAAAAAAAAAAAAAAAAAAAGTTAGTGATTCTGTGGCTTTTTAGCCTGGTTATTTTGGGAGAAAACACACCTCTCATTTGAATGGAAGAACTAACATTTTACAGTGTTTCCTGTAGGACTTGAGCACATGAAAAATCCATCCAGCTGGCAGGTTAGCAATACTGAGCTAATGATACTACATCAGGCCAAGAGACTTCAGGGGCTTTAACCCTGCCTTTCTTTCTTTCAGGAGCAATCTAAAGGAAGTATTACATGGCCAGGCTCACAAGAAGACTTTTTTTTCCACAGTGCCATTAAATGTTTTAATGCTGGTGTGATAAGTAACAGAACTCTGTCAATAATGAACAGAGAATATGAGGTGTTGGAGGCAGGAGTCCTGCTGCATGGTCTGCCCCTTGCTTGGATTGGTGACTGTCTGTAGAGGTGTTTCTACAAATGCTGCTGATAATGCCTGTTCTGAATGTGACTGTTTTCCACTGGAGCAGAAAATTATCCTGATACAAATAGGTGCTGGCTGGCTGTTTGTCTACAGTTCTCACCTACAAATGTATTTTCATTTTGCTGCTTAAAGTGCTGGACCAAATCCATTTCAAAATTTTCTTCCAGATAAATTTAGGCCTGTCTTCTATATATTCATCTAACATGGATCTACTTTTGGTTTCCATTTTTGTTTGGATTTTTCAAAAGCTCCCATTACAAGTGTTCCTTCATGAAGATTCTGCTGCTGCCTCCACTCCCAAAAGAACTGAATCTGTTCAATCTGCCTGTCTTATAACTGCATTTGGGGCTCCGTTGTTCAATTTTCCAGTGTCCCAGACTTTATCTCTGCTTTTATTACATTCAAATTTAGTACATGGAACTCTTGTGTGAATAGTCACACAACACTCCTTCTGTTATAATGGCTTTCACAGGTTGCAATGGGCAGGATTTTAAGAATATGGGAATGCTCCAGGGCTGTTGAGTCTTGGATTTGTCCCAAGGCCTGCCTGCAGTTTTGAGTTTTCAGCAATACAAGGTCCTGGTGAAATCCTGACAATTAGTTACATGACCGCCTTCTTTTCACAGAGCATTTTGTTTTGGCCTCCTGAATGCTGATGAGCTGTAGATGACAGCAGTAATTCTTTAGATGCATGTAAAACCCCATGTGCTTGGGCAAGCTCTGCAATGACTAACTTTTTTGTTCATTTCTCGGGAAGCCTTTCACGCATGAAAGTTCCCCTCTGAAATATCCTTTCAAATCCAAATATGTAAGCCACTCTTGCTGTATCAAAAGAGCGGTTGCTACTCATGTTTTGGTTTTTTACCAAGTTCAGGTTCAGGCAGTAGCGTGGTGTTAGGATTGTTGCATGGAGGAGAGAAGGGGCATACAGTCCTAGGGGAGGAGGTGCAATGCAGGGCACGGCAGGACGGGCTGCAAGATCCAGGGCATTTGCAGGGTCCCTCCGCACCCCTGTGCCCCGCAGCCCCAACCCGCTGTGGCTCAGGAGCTGCCCCGGTGCCCCCAGCCCCCCGCAGCCCCACACACCCACCTCCTGACTGCAGCAAGAGACACACACAGCCACACTGAGGGGTGGAATGCTGCACAACTCCCCTCCTGAAACTGCCCTCTCTCTGGCAGTGGGCTAGCCAAACTCCACCAGCTTTCCATCCCTGCCTCCCAGAAGCAGCCGGGAGGGCAAACGCGATCCCTGAGCGCCTGGGGCCAGGGCAGCCCCTGCTCTCGGGGGTCTGCAGCGAAGTACATGCAAAGAAGCGAGAGGTGCTCCCGCGGAATATGCTCACCATTTGTAGCCTCTGCCTTGCTTAAACTTGAGGGTGAGCCCTGCCTCCAGGCACAGGAGAAGATTGAGCAGTGCCAGCAGCCAGTACTTGGGTTCCTTCTTCACGGCAGTCACTCTCCAAACCCCGATGAGTGAGTGGAGCACGAAGAGGAGGCGAGTGACCAGGGCATTGAGCAGCACCATGAGCTCCATGCCGCGGCCCCCCCGTCCCAGCGCCCCGCACCGCAGGGAGCGCGGCGCCTTCAGCAGTCCTGGCGAGTTACCTTGGGAGGCACCGGGAAGCCTGCGCCTCGCCGGCACACCGACCGCTTCTCCGCTTCCATCTCCACAAAGGGGCCCATTATAACAAAAAAGAAACAGCATCGCCCCTCCCCCAGACTTCCTGAAAACTTTTTGAAGGGAAAAAAAAAAAAAAAAAAAAGACACGCTTCCATGCTGCAGTGGTTTGCAGGCTCGGAACAGCTCTGGCCAAGGCAAGGGTGGGGAGCGTTGTTTCTGTCCCCTCTATCATCAGCTCAAGGACCAAGGACGGCGAGATTTTCCCTCTCGCCCAGTTACCACCGCTCTGCAGCCCCACTGGCTGCTCTTGCCTCGTGCTTTTCTAGCAAAGGCACAATGTAAGGCACGTTATTCATTTGAATAATTTTTGCTGAAAGCTCCACTGCATTTCTGAGAGTACAACCCGAACACCTCTTTCTGTTTCCCCTATAAGAGAAATCATATTTGTGTGCTGTTAAAATAGTTTGTTTAACAGTACAATATAGAAAGCAGAACCTGTATGCTTAGTTCAATACTGGAATCCCTTCTGCCGTAGAAGTCAGAAACTGAACTCTAGTCAAACCACTCCACTGTGTTATCTACACCCTGCTGCAAGACTAAGAAGCAGGCCAGGTGCAGAACTCCAGAAACAGGGATGAAATCTGGGCTAACACTAATTTTACTGAATTGGTCAACAGAGGGCTATACAAGAAATGCACTAAAGTTTGACTGTTAGGTCAGCTAACTCTAGATGGACTTTTTGTATCCTGTGGGAACAGTGTATGAAGCACGGAATTTGTTTGAAAATTTCCTTAATGTTTCTCATAGAGATTATAAATTGCATTTGAATTTACACTTAAGTAACCAAAGAGAAACTTCTTCTTGATGCAAATTGGCACTGTGTTGCTCCAGTTTTGTGTTAATTTACTGCCAAAGTACTTAAATTGAGGTACACTATTATAAAATGCAAAATGTATAAAATACAATCAAGTCCATGCAAAGTATTGTAGTGTTTCAGAGGTCCTAACTTCCTAGATTTAATTTTAAGAAATCCTGTTCTATTTAAATGTAAGATGGTATTCTTCGAGCTGTGACCTTTCTAAGAAGGTATTTTTCCTCAATTGCCAAGATCCAAGTTTTCCTTACTGCAAAGCCAAGCCTCTTCCTTTATGAAGTGCTGGTGCTGGCCAGCTGATATCCTTGGGGTGGGGGGATAAGGGGGAGGAAGACTACAGAAAAAAATGGAAAACAAAAGTCCATTCCACAGTAGAGATGACTCACTTGGGAAATGCCTGAGTAAATAAATGGACTGTGTAGCATGCCTTTTTGAAGGAACAAAATCAAGCTCCTCATGCTCAGAGGAAAATGAATTCAAGTCAAGGACCTACTATTGATAATCCCTGCCAATAGCTACCCTGCCATATCGTGCCTTGGGTGCTGCTGGTTCACAGCCCTTCCGCTGGCATTAAGGTCAAATGTAGTTGAAGAGGAAACGGGGAACAGACAGATTGAAGAGATTGTTTAAACAAGATATCCCTCTCTGGGAGTGTTTAATGTCAAAGAAATGACTTGGGGGAACTGGTATGTCCTGTCCTTCATTGAGATCCCAACAGGGCAGACAGATGTCACAGAACTTGGAAAGATGCTGATCAGAGCAACATTCTCATGATACCGTGCTCAGGAAGGATGCAGAGAGCTTTGCTAAGTAATTCTGCATATTGAAGGCATGTGAGAACTGAACTGCTTAAACAAGGCAGTTTCTTCAATGAGCAATCCAAACTTCACATCAGTGAAAGTCCCAAACTCAAATAGGAGGAAGATACAATATTGACTGCCTACTCAGTGGTGAACTATGATGGCAGCACAACAGCCAGAGTAGAGGGGGGGAAGTAAGTACTCATGGACAGCTTCATTTCTTTGGCAAATACTTCATCCAGACTTGGCAGAGGACATTTTGAGATGTTTCAGTGGCTGTTTTGTGGAGCAGCTGGTTCAGGAACCCATGAGGGCAGTGCTTGACTTGAATCCTGAGTGGTTTATGGGATATGATGTAGGGAGTAACGGCTGAAAAGGACACCTGAAAGGAGGATCTTAGTGTGCTTAGATTTGGCTTCCTTGCAGGAGTAAGATCAGCTCTGCCATTGCTCTGCTCAGCTTCAAAAAGGAAAATTAGACGCAGATCAGCAGGCATGTTGAAAGTAAGACAGATGGAACACCTAACTCTGCAGGGAGTGTGGATACTGCTTCTGTAGATCACGTGGGAAGTGCAGAGATAACAACTGTGCATCAAGGGAAAGAGTGAGAAGAAGCCAGCAGTTACAGGGTAAGTGAGATTGCAGGAGCAAGAAGCCATCCTTCAAAAAGCTGAAATGCTGTCCAGCTGAAGAAAACTGAAAAAATTATAAACTCTGGCATGGACAAACATGGTAAGACTGGCTGAGGGAGTGTGAGGGACAATTATCAAAAAAATAGTAACTAAAATGTCTGTTGCCTGTTCAAACATGTCATGACTAGGAATTCTGCCAGGGAATTGTTAGGTCAGTGGGCAGTCAGGTGGCACAGAAGCCCTCAGGGAGTGGTATTGCTGTGCAGGAGGAGTGGAGTCCCAGCATAAGTACAGATGTACACTGTGGTATGGGAAAGCACTGACTCCTGCACACAGCCTTATAGAAGGGTTTCTTTAGAATGTTGTTTTTTTTTCTCTATGACTCTGTATGTGCTAGTGTTCCACCAATTCAATTCTTTTCATACTTTCTACTGATCTGTGGCTTAGACTTGTCAGGCTAATAGATTAGGGGTTAGAGAGTTCTTGAGGGAGACACTTTGTTTACCTTGTTTTTGTACTCATTCCCTGAGGATGGAGTTAAGTCTGCTGCTGGAGTTAGATGGACCTTTGCTCTGACCTGAAATGGCTGCATTAGTAGAGACTTTCTGATCTCTGAAGAAATTGATCTGGATTGGGTTATAGTGTTGGTTGAATCCAAGCTGAAAGCAAGACCTGTGTCTGTCTCTATAAAGTGCTCTACAAATTATGTATATTCTTCTCTACCTTTTTTCTCTTTTTTGTTCCCCTTTTTTTTTTTTTTCCCTGGAAACTCTGGTCTCTATCTGGGAACCCTTGAGAGTTAGTGTTTGCAGGAGCTGCTGTGCTCTATCAAAGCCTGGACACAGTGGTCTGAACATGCATCACACTGTGTGGGATTTTCATCCAAGACACCTTGGCAAGATCTGCTGCACAGCTCTGCCACGTAACAGCCAATTCCAGCATGTTTGATGCATTTGGGAAATGTTAAACCTTACTGTGCCCCCAGCCCCAGTGACCTTCTTTCTGCAGGAATAGGGAATCTGGCACTCTAAAAACTGTGCCACAGGATCTGTGCTTGCATTGAATAATTCCTGCCTTTAGGCCGAGTCACTATGATGATTGTACTAAGCAGACTCCATAGCTGTCAGAAATGTGAAATTGCACCAGTTCCCAACAACAAACTAGGGTTGGGGGTGGCTTAAAAGCTGAACATGAGTCAGCAGTGCCACACTGCTCTTAAATGGAGGGTCACAGCAGCACACAGGTACAGAGCTGAAACCTGCCAGTGTCCTTCTTGTGTACTTAGGAAGGCCAAAGTGCTGCTCTACCTTGGCTCAATGAGGGAGGAACCAGTGGAGAAGGGCAGGAGTGTTTCCATAGTAGGAAATTAGTAAACAAATGGTTCACTTTTAGTGACATCCTTGTCAGGTTGCAGTGCTTATAGAATCACTGTAACAGACCCCTGTTCAAGCACCTTGAGGGACTCCAGTTTGAACTGGAGTGAAGAGCTTAGGATATTCTATGAGGAGGAATTCCAGAACAAAAGTTTTGGGAGTTTTTGTGATAATGTGCAGTGGTTTTTTGTTCTAAGTTTTTTCTCTTTGTGGGAGCTCTGAGCAAAGAGACTCTCAGAATTTACTTCTCTTGCTTACAAAATGGGATGTTTTAGGCAGTGAAATTTGGGGGTAATGGCTAGTTGCCTTCAGTTCAAGAGAATTTGAGGACTTGATTTACAATATTCATAAAGAAATAATTACAGGATATTAAGCTGGAAGAGACCAGGGATGAGAACGGGTCGTAAATTCCATGTGAGTCAGCAGTGTTGTTCGGCTGTGAAGGAGGCACACTGGGATGTATAAACAGACCTGTAATGTGCCAGATTTCAGTTATTTCTTCTGCATTCCTTGATGCTGGGAAAAACCTTAGCTAAGCTACCCTAATTATAGTGATGCTTTTCCGAGGGAGAGCTGACAGGATAGAATGTCCAGGATTGGATAAGTCTGCTGAGGAAAGAGTAAGACACCATCATTCAGTGTAGAGAAAAGAAAACTGAGGGGAGATGGAAGTGGCCAAGGGTTTAGGAATAGCCCATTCACCAGTCTCAAAGCAGAGGGAAGGAAGTAAAAGACTTAAAGAGGAAAAATGGAAAAAAAATGCAATTAGATGTCTGGAGACATATCTTTCTAGGAAGGACAGTGATGCACTGAAATAGTTTGTGTAGAGAGATGTCTGCTGTCACAGGCTTTTAAGCACAGATTAGGGAAACATCTGTCAGGGATGACAGCAGTTTAGGTCATCACTTGGGCTAGAGGCCTGACTGGGTGATCTCTGGATGTTTCTTCAAGTCTTACCTCCTAGGGCTCTAAGGTTTGTTTCTTTATTATCCAGTCATTGTCTTGAGTCTCTAAGGAGGTTTCTTGCTTAAATTAAATCTGTTTAGTTTTCCTTGCATAGGGCTCTTAAAGAAGAGGAAATTGTTCTGCTTTCTCAATTCTTGACTTCAAACTGTGAATAATTATGACAGCCTTATAAAGAGATCACCACAAGTGGCAATTAACATACATGTTGAAACAAATGGGAATGATTTAGTCGTACATGTGAAACAAAAAAACCCTATCCAATTCTGTCTTAAGTGAAAGCCTAACTATTGCTGATCAAATGCAAGAAGGGAAAGCCAAATATTTCAAAATATGATATCTGATAGAAGGTTCTAGCTATAGCTCAGTAAGGGTATGAAGGAAATGGATAAAGGAGTGAAAGAAATAGAGTATAAAAAGATTAGCTCTCTAGTAAAGAGCCAATATGATTGCAGAAGCATTAAAATCCCTGCAGGAGATTTACTGAAGACTCTGCCCTAGATTAGAATTTGATATAAAATAATTTAACTGAAGTCATACAATTTCTATGCCATTTGTAGCTGAGTTAATAGCATATGTTCCTGGAGGATTACAGTCAATGATTAAGGAAATTAGGTTTTGTTTGAATTTAATTTAGTTGTATAAAGCTGCTACAATAATTTACAGCTTTGATATTTAATAACCCAGATCTTAAAAGAATCTGAGGGATAGCAATGTCATCATATATTGAAATATCCCCATAGGTCATTTATATTTGCTAGTTGAGAAGAATGTTCATCAACTAGATGGGCTAAACCAGATACTTGATAAAAAAACCAATGCAGTTTTAGAGGTAGTAGTAGTGAAATCTTTGTATCTCTCACCCAGTAAATCATAATTCACCTGAAGAACTTCTCAATCTCAGTTTCAGTCTTCATAAGAATATACCCCTGATAGTTTTCTTTCATCTAATTTCCTAGGTTTTGGCTTTATGAACATTACAAACTCTGTCTGTTTTTTCTTATAAGCCTGCTTCTGCTGCTCTCTCCTTTAATTTAAAAATGAAGTAAAATGCTCAGTCTCCAATTTAGCAGAGTACCCTGTCTCTGTTCAGAGAAAAGGAGGCATGTAAAAACACCCTCATCTGAAAATCAAACCCCCAGTATTTCCAGGCACCTTTCTATTTGACACTAAGTTTATAAGAGCCACAAAACGTGGTCTAAGTCCCCCTTGTTCTGAGGCCACCGGCTGCAGAATCCAGTCTCAAAATATATTTGTGTGAGCTTATCATCCAAAGTGCAAACATGCACCTGTGAAGCAAGAAAGCAAAAGGCTTCCAGTGGCCAGCCTGTTCTCTTGCATCTCTCCATGCTTCCCTTCTTGTGCTTGCAGCCATTTCTCTCCTTCTCTATACTTTTTCCTGGGAGGAGAGGACCCATCAAATATTTGGATGTTTTTGATAGCTACCACCTGTTGTGGGCCACTGCCTAGCAGGACTCAGATCTGATAAAGGAGGGTGAGCTTATCACAAACTTCAGCTTATTTTTAGTGCATGGTGAGTCCAGGCTTTCAGAAAGGAAGGTGGCAGCACTGACTGCCTGGCACTACAGTCATGAGTGGCCCTGGGTCTGCCACAGACACCAGGCTGGAGAGTGAGGTGCTGTGAGCTGGAGAGCTCCCCTGACATCAAAGCTTCTGCAGCCCCAAAATATGGAAAAGAGGGGTGTGTTTTCCCCTCTGGTAAAGCTGGGGAAAGCACATGAGCAGTTTATAGCTCCCTACAGTTATACATCTTTTCTGTCAGTTTTATAGTTCAGGAAAAAAGCCTTCTGGGAGGACCATTTTTTTCTTGAAGAATAGAAAGAAAGAAAAGGTTTCAGGTATTTTATTAGGATTTGTAATTCCTCCTTCAGCCTGGGCTCTATTTCTGGGAACATGCAGTAGTTCTGCAGCACTGTATATTTCAAAGAATAGAACCAACCTTGTTCTGCAGGCACTATTTCAACTATGACTGAAGTGGAAGACCTAAAGTTACAAAGAGTGAAAACCAGTAGCATTTGTCCTGAGCAAAGAGCAGAACTTGCCATTTTTGGCTAGGAATCCTTTAAATTGTCTTTCTAGTCACTCTCTCTTCTGTTTTCCAGTGTAAGGATAATGTGATGAACTGACTGGAATAACACTGTTCATGTTTGGGGCACAAATAAATGGAGGCTGGGCACAGGTTCCTGGTACAGCTCTTGCCAGTGAAAAGGCCAAGCTCCTCTCACAGATGGAACACTGGGCACACAGGGAAAATATCTCAGGGTTTAGATAAGCTGTAAGCTAAAAAGTGGTGGCACTGTTTTTGTGTACCCTCTGTGTACCTCTGCATCATCTTATCAATTAACTTTTCCCTCCATGGTCTGAATTTACTGGAATTCCTGTGAAAGCATTTATTATGACACCCAGCCTAAGCTAATGACTCTGAAGTCAAGCCAATACAACCTGTGTCTCACTGCAACTTGATTTCTTGGGCATGATGTCTTGCTAACTACAATCATATGCCTCTGATAAACTCAAGTCATAAGTAAGAGGGATGGAAACATGTATATTAAAAGAAAATCCCCAAACCTGTCGTGTTTATGCTGCGTGCATGTACTGGGTCCACTCTCACAAAGCCAGGCTGTATCTCATGAGGAGACTCATGAAAGGACACTGGCTTCTCTTCTTATCTGTGTCTGATAAAATGTCTTTGTTGTTGGGTTTTTTTATTTTATTTTTTAAATTTTCACTGACGTACGGGTTGTGTGGGCGCCTGTGCTCAGAACAGTTAAATAATGGTACTTGGCTGTGGTCCTAGCAAGCCACTTTCCTCCCTGGTGATTTTGGGACCCAGTGATGATCATCTGCATGTATTTTTTATGTATATTTTTATATACTTATATAGATTTTGTCAGTTCCCTGACACATGTTCAGAATTTAATGAAGAAAATAGTCATGAAGCTGTGTGCAAAACTCCATAATATTTTTACAAGCTAATTAGTTCAGCTGACTTTTTAATCTCTGTGCTGGAAGGGGCTGAAAGATAGGACTGTACCACAAGATACAGATTGGCAGATTGGGAAATTACTTCACAAATGCAGCAAAGGGTAGGGGGAGCATGCAAAGAAAACAACTCTCCCATCCACAAAAAAAAACCCCTGCTAACCCATATTCATCATCACTGCAGTAGAAATATAATGACATGGGGTTTTGTCTGAGAGCAAGGCTTCCATAAACCTGTCAAGATGCTTAATTATGGTCTGTTGCACTGGACTGCCACAGACCTGCTGAAAAAAAAAAAAAAAAAAAAGTGGTAAGATCAGATATTTCTTTTGAACTGGAGTAGTGTACTGACTTTTCTGTTCTCTTGTTATCAGTGAAAACTTCCTAAGGACAAAAATTTCCGCATCTTTGTTGGTTAAAAAATATATTCAGTTTTACAAACAAGCTTCTTCCTAAAGGCTGCAGTTTCTGAACAAACCATCTGCTCAATCATTTTCTTTCCTGGAAAAAAGAGAGGCTGAGTGCCAGAATTTTTTTTTCTGTGATGTTTACCCATAAGTTATTAATACCTATCTGACACCCACAGAGATCTTCAAACTTTTTTATTGAGTAAAATATTGCTTGGTTTGTCTGACAATATCCAAAAATGAGTGAGCGTTGTTTCTGATCACCCCCACTGTACAGCTCACAATGCCAGTTTGTTTATAAATAATGTCATCTGTTGTCTTCTCTTGAGTGCTTTATCCCACTGACTGTACTTCTCTCATCCTTTATTTGAGACATCTGTCTATGCTGGTCCTGGTATGCATAATGACTTGAGAGACATGAATAAAGAGAGCTTATATGGTGTAATAGGCACATCCAAATATCTTCTGGAGTTTAGACTCAGCAATGTCACAGTGTGGTCCTAATGGTCTTTAAACTGCTTTGAAGTCAGATGTCAATTCTGAATACTGCTGATGGGAAGAACCACTTAAGAAAATCCAAAAACCTACCACCCAAAAAAACCAACTAATGATCCCAGCAAAGGACTACTAATTCTTGTGGATTTGCTGAGTCTGATAAAACAGTGTTTGAAATAGCAAAATTTTACTTGACAGGAGAATCTTCAGCATCTGGCAAGAAATAATGAGAGGTTTTTAGACTGAGTTGTGTAACTAGTTGCTGACTTTTCCCTGTTTACTGTATATTAGTAACAACATTACAGGGTCGAAATGAGATAGCAGAGGAAAGGATCTGTACTGATAGGTCTGGCATGTGTTTATGGCAGCTTTATCCTCAGACTCCTTCAGAGAAAAGTTTAGGACTATATCCGAGTATTTACCCTGCTAAATAACAGTCATGGAGCACCCGGCTCAATTTATTTGGAGTTTTGTTGTGGTAGTGGTTCAGTTTTGGGTTGGTTTTGTTTCAAAAATTAACTATTTTTATCCCAACAGAGTATTTTAGTTATGCCATCTTCTGTGAAGTTTCTCAGTGGGGCGAGATAGTCCTATTGCTCTTTGAAAACCTTGGCTGATTAATATTCTCCAGTAGCTCTGTGTTCTGGGGGTCTGATTGGCATCTACTCATTTAGAGTTCTTACTTTAACTTTGTAGGAGTCAAAGTTTGTCCAAATAAAATATATTTTTAGAAATCCTAATAATGGATTCTTTTTGTCGGCAACTGAATTGGAAAACAGAGGTTCTTCTAAAACAGGATTCATAAGATCCCTTCAGTTCTCTACTTGAAAGTCCCTTTCAGGGTCTCAAGAACAGACAAGATGGTTTTTAATATGTTTGTTGGACAATTTGAGGAGGGAGTCATCTTCGCAGAAGGAACTTTTTTATTATGTTTGATTGAATCAAGTAAAACCAAAATCTTTTAGAATAAGCCCATTACTTTGTAGTTCTCAGGGTGTCAGCCCAAAGACAGAGCTGCTGCATCCACATGTATTACAAAAATGGACAACAATTAGAGTTACATAAAAAACCCTTGTGTTAGTAATTGCAGCTAGTCTGGGTGGTTTGAGTTTCGGGGATGTGTTTTAGGTATATGGGAGGGGGCAGTTGGGGTTGTGTGTTTATTTGGTGAGAGCAGGAGCCAGGGAAAGAGAGGTGAGCAGGGATGGTGGGTCTGATCAAGCTGTCCCAAACTATTTACATTGCACAGAGCTAGTGCAAATCATGGTTAGTTTGAACTGCAGCCCAAAATGCCCAGAAGCTCAGGATCATGATTTACAGCACTCTGAGCTAAAGACATTTTGCCAATTCTTTCATTTCCATAGTAACTCAGGAAATATTTAATACTCTTCTTGAGCATATTTTGAAATCTTGGGCTTCTCTAAAAGTTTGTCTAATTCTGGCAGGAGAGGCCTTTACAAGTCAGGTATTCAGAAATCTTTATTCTTTGAATTCACAGAAAGTGTGGTTCCTGATTCTTTCAGCAAGGAACATTGCCTTGTGTGATCCCAGATTGCCATGGCTGTTGTAGGAGTCACACAACACTTACTCAGCAGTGGTTGATGCAGGGAAGTACTGACTAAAGTGATCCAGTGGTGGTCCAGGACTGGAAGCTGCCCTCAGTGTGTCAAACATGAAGCACCAGTGTGACAGAATGGCACGTGATCATATGATTTATAAATTTTAACAAATTAGACTCAGCAATGCACAGTGTGGTCCTAATGGTCTTTAAACTGCTTTGAAGTCAGATGTCAATTCTGAATACTGCTGATGGGAAGAACCACTTAAGAAAATCCAAAAACCTACCACCCAAAAAAACTTTGAGGAAGTGTAATACATGTGAATCCTGTTCACATTGTGAGATACTGATGTTGCCATATAGTAGTTCTGGACTCAGTCCAATTTCTGCATAAACTTTTTAATACAGATAGATATATTGCTGATTAATTGATCTTTGCCTTGTCAGGAGTTCTTTTTCTCTTAACTGTCATACATATGTTTGATGGCAACAATGAGCTGCAAGTCTGTGAGCTGTCATGCACAAAGGAGACTGATACTTTCCAAATACACATTTTTGGAGCAGGAAAAGTTCTACCAGAGAGACAGGGTTTTTTATTTCTTGTTGTCATTATTCTTGAGCATGTTTATTACATTGATAGGATGGTAGTATGAGGAGTATCCAGGTATACACATTTGTGATTTTTTTCTTGTTGTTGTACATTAATAGCTTTCCTGTGGCACCATTTTCTTCTGCACATTATGTTTAATGAAACTAAACCAAACTGATCACCCATTCAAAGGATTGAAAGGTAGTGAGACTGGGATTTAACTGTAAAATTAGATGCAAACTTGAATAAACTTTTTGTGTGTTGCTATGGACTCCAAGAAGCCAGGGAGAAAGTTGGTGTACCAAGTGCAGAAATTAGGTGATGTTAGTGTGTAATGAATGACAGGTCACCTGTAGGTAAATTAGGATAATCAAAATAGGCATAAGTTGAAAGAGGCATCTGTAAAGGAAGAAGTGAGCCTGGACAGTGAGAGCTAGACTTTGAAATCATAGAATGGTTTGAGTTGGAAGGCACCTTAAAGATCATCTGGTCACCAGCTCACCACCACGGGCAGGACGCCTTCCACTAGACCAGGCTGCTCAATGCCCTGTCCAGCCTAGCCTTGAACACTGCCAGGGATGGGCACCCACAGCTTCTCTTGGCAACCTGTGCCAGTGCCTCACCACCCTCTCAGGGAGGAATTTCTTCTTAATGTCTAATCTAAATCCACCTCACTTCAGCTTCAAGCCATTCCCTCTTGTCCTATCACTGCATGCCCTTGTTAAAAAATCCCTCTCCAGCCTTCCTCATAAAATGACTCATCTGCTGGTGCTTCAAGTTCAGGAATCTTCCAGAGTGCTGACTGGACATGCATTCCTGAACTTGTAATAACAGTCAGTTCCTGTGCCTGATGAAGAACCAGAACAGCAAGAGGTGGCTGAGATTTCAGATAAGGCAGAGTTGAAGCTGTGTTGGAGATGTTGAAGGGCAGATT
Source organism: Aegithalos caudatus (assembly GCA_013389925.1). Taxonomy (NCBI): domain Eukaryota; kingdom Metazoa; phylum Chordata; class Aves; order Passeriformes; family Aegithalidae; genus Aegithalos; species Aegithalos caudatus. The sequence continues at coordinate 130,536 of WEIU01012710.1, read as the reverse complement.
TACAAATGCAGCAGGGACTGAGAGAGGGCAGCATTGTTTGGTATGATGTCAGTAGTGAAGCATGAGTTAATATAGCTAGTAATAAATGTAGTACATTGTACAGTGTCCTAAAGGGACTTAGTGCATGCTCTGGAGGATGTGGATGAACTGTCCACCCATTCTTGGCAAGCTCCACAGTTTTGAAGTCCTACAGGCCAAGGTTACAAAACTGAACATTTGAAAAATGAGGCATTTGGGAACTGAAACCAGAAATGCATTATGCTGTGCTTAAATATGATTACAATCAGAGTTCAGTAAAATAGAGTAGAAAGAATTGTTTTCCTATAATCTGGAGTCATTGGCTCTTCCTTTTGTGCTTTGAGGAAGTTACCCAAACAAAATAGAAAAATCATGGGATTGTTGATTCAGTGGTAGCAGAGATGTTTTACCAACTCAGCTGGGGCATCAGGATTGGTCTTTGGTGGTGGTTTAGTGTTTTGTTAGTTGTTGTTGTTTGTTAGTAGCTGTACTGCAGGTTTGTGCAGGCTCTCAAACTCATCCTTTTCCAGCTTCCTTCTTAGAAATATAAATAGTGTTTTTAATGTCAGCTTTTTAAAAGGAAAAGTTACTTTCTTTAGTGCACCTGGCTTCTTCAGTCTGTCACTATCAAAAGTTTGTGAGAGGGAAGTGATGCCTTACCAGTGATGCCTTTTAGCATGTGCAGGATGTGCAGGATTTTTGCATTCCAAGAACAGGATTTTCTTTGTTTTAAGAATAAGATATTTATGCACTGTTATGCATATATTGTACACAAATAAAATTTGGAAAAGGAGAAATGTCACAGCAAAGCATATTAAATAAGGGACATTTAATGGAATAGGGAAAATACTGTAAGTCAAAGTAACTAGTCTTGAAAAACTGGCAACTGCTATTGCTATAAATACAGCTGTACCAAAGAGGTGAAAAAAGATGTCTCTATGGAGGTAAAGGTATTTTAGTACTTCTGTCACTACAGTAACTATATACCATCCACAGGTGCAACTGTAAAATATTCATGTGTGATAAAATAGCTAAATAAGGAATACCAAATAATAGTACACAAAAAAGCATGCATTTTTCTTTTACAATGTATTTATTGTCTAAAACATCCTTTAAAATACAGAATCTATGTTTGTCTATGTGACAAACTTTCAGGGACTTAAATTAGGATTTTGCATGGATTCATTCAATTTCTTGCATTAGCCTCCATGAGCAAGCTTTTAATGGACTTCTGACCTCTCCTGTACTTATATGTCAGCAGCTTTGAGCCCTTGCAGCAGGGTGGGCAGAGCTGGCCCCTGGGTGCTGCTCAGGGACCTCTTCTGGTCACGATGTCTGTGTGAGAAAAGCTACCAGCACAGGCAAGTCAGCTGTGTGCTAAAGCTTGGGCACATAAGCCACTGCTGGGTTCTGATGCTGGCTTCTGGATTAGAAGTGGTTTGATGCATTGCTGTGTTCCTGCCTGAAGCCAGTGCAGAAGGAAGCTAAAGGTCAGACTAAAAATACGTTGATGAATCAAAACTCTCTTCCGGCTCATGAGGAGATGTCAGCCAGGAAATCCCTGTGAGTGTCTGGAGCCAAAGGAAAAAGCATCTGCGGGTGGCTTTGTCCTTGCCTTGGATGGTGCTCTATCACTCCAGGTCTTCAAGGACAGTCCTGTGAGCAAACATTACATGCAATGAAGTGATTAGTCACTGTAAAATTGCAGGTTGAGCCTACATTGCTGTGCCAGAGACCAGTTTTCACACATTTCCTTAAATAAAATACTGCTGGCCAAGTTTTAGATCGTGTAATTGAAGCATCATATTGCAGTCCTAGAAGAATCCTGGACTTTGAGGAGCACTCCCCAAGCTTAACCAATTCAGCTGGTCTGAGGTGATGTTGGTGGGCACTGGTGAGAGGCTGTACTTCAAACTAGAGCTAACTCTTTCCATTCCAGTTGTTGTCCAGCTGATGCCTGCAGAGGGCTGGATGGGGCAGTATGAAGGTGGCACACACTGTTTGTCTCTTTCTCCGTGTAAACATGCTGTCCCACCACCCTGCCATGCTGCTGCAGCGTGGCACAGTTAGTGGTGTTGGACAGCAGATGGGAGAAGGTAAACCAGAGCTGGGTGCCAGGGATTCCAGTCAGCCAGCAGGGGAATTTGTAAATGCCCTTGTGGTAAGGCACTTTCCAAGGGGAGCTCAGCAGTACCTTGCCATAAAGCCTTGTGAGTCTAAGAAACTCCAAAGAACACAGGAGTCTCCTCACCCCCAGGAGTTCCCAGAGCACATCAAGCCTATCTTCACTGTGCTGACTTATTACATGGAATGGAATCAACTTCAGCTCATCAATTCTATTCAAAGACCCATGCCTTAGGCTCAGGCCTTCTAGAAGGCAGCTGCCAGCTCTGGGATTGACATCTTTCTCTGCAGACCTGATGGAGCATCCTTATGGTCAGGAGGTCAGTGCCAGGAAAAGTAGACTTCCCAAAGGGGGAGCTGTAAGAGCACATTATAAATTACCCCAAGAGTTGGGGACCTTCAGGGATCTCATACCCTGTTCCACGTGTAAAATACCTCTCTTTGGCCTTGGTTCCTCTCAGAGAGACATGTAGCTGTGTGCAGTTTTTTTCTTTTAATTTCCTACCAAAACAAAACACTTCACTGCAAATCCTTTCCCCCTTGAGGGATGAGAGTACTAATGACACATGACAGATGTTAGTCATGGTCGCTTTGTACACTACTGGAAGGCACTTGGGTGCCACGGAGATGTTTATAGCATAAGAAGTTTTAGAATAATGCAGTTGGAGCTTATGTTGGTATTTAAAGTTAATCACTGGCTTTCAGGTTTTTAGCCACTAAGTTGACAATTATTTTCAAGCCATGTGAAGGACAGGTCTCAGGCAGAAAAATAAGTTATTTTTCTGCTCTATATCAGTGCATTAGTAATAAATGATTTAAGTTCAAGGGAACTTGAAATCCAGTCCATAATGGTGAGGTATGTCAAGTGCATGCATGTGAAGGGGGAAGAGAAAATTCAATGAGCTACTGATGTGAGTCTCTCATGTTCTTCCCTGGCCCACTCACAGCGTTGATAAAGATGCTAATGGACCTCTGTTGTGCATGTATTTATTCTGATAGCCATAATGCACGGGAAAAAAAGCATTAAGTTGAAGTGCTGCTTCTGCAGAAGAGAAGAATATTTATTGAGCTGTTCTACAAAAGACAGATCTGGGCTCTCAGCTAAACACTGGCTTCAGATATTAGATTCTAGATATTGCACACATGGCATGACCCTTGTCAGGGAGGAGCTCAGGGCCTGTAATTTTCACCTGATCCTACAGTCATTGGACACTACCTGGCTGAATGCAAACACAGGCAAGTTCCTTAGCATGCCATAGGGAAGTTTCCCTCCTAGCCACAAGGTTCAGCAATTCTTGTGCACATCCAAGTCCATACTGCATCTTGCTTTTCCAAAGCCTTGTAAAAGATGATGGCTTAACTACTAGCTAGCAGATTTGGACTGTCATTTTAGTCGAAGACATATAGCATATAGTTTTGCATGCCTCAGCAAGAACATCTGTTTGACAGCTGCTTCTGGTTTCAAGTCAAACCTCCCCAGTTACTAAGAGCTGCAGATGAGAGAAGTTAGCTGTGCCTTGCTTCCAGTTGTGTTGTGTGATCAGCTTACCAATGGGGCAACCAGTAATGTAGAGAGCACTCACCAAGTGTGGCATTTTAGCTGTCAGATAATCCACAATGTGGATTTCTATAAGAAAACAATGTATGCAGAAAGTGTTTCCAAATGTTTGAACTGGTCACTTGTTTTCAGGTTTTGAGGAGATAAGACCTCATCCAGTATCATGGAAGAGCTCCGAGTATTTCTGTAGTCCATGAAACATCAAAGTATTTATTTAAGTGCCTTGCAAAAAAAAGCTACATGTTCCACGTGGAATAATACAGTATTTGTTGCTATTTGTATTTGTTCTTTGTAAGAAGAGTTATGTCTGTAAAATAGCACTGGAGAAAAGGACTTGTTGTAGGATATATTTTGATTTTACCTTGTTACCACATCTGCAAGGGCTTGCCACATGATCAAGGGGTTTTCTGGGTCCTGGCATACACCCCAGATTGCTTGAAAAGCACAGTATTAAATGGTTTGTGGAATAAATAGGGAGCTGAGACATTTTTAGAAGAACAAGCATTGATATACCCAATTTGCCAAAGAGCAGCTGGGTAACAAATTCCATTGTTCAGTTCTTTGGCTGTTGTAAGACAGTGCTTGTTTGTCTGTTTGTTGCTAGCTCTTGTTCACCCAGTAGCTTGTGCTCATTTCCCTTTCAGTGAGCCTTCTGGGTGCACAACAACTGCAGAAATGGAAAACAGGTACCTGAATGCAGTCTCTCACACCAATTTTCAGCCTCCAAGAGAAGTACTTGCTGCTAAAAGGAAACTTCAGAAAAAATGGGGGATACAGATACTGGGATTGGGCTTCAAATTGTATGAGATTAGGGTAAATGTTGTCATTAAAGGTACTTTAAAGCAGTTATCTCTGAAACAAATTAGCAAGGGCTTTTAATTGCTGGGGGCATATTTTTTAAGGACCTCTTCTTTAATCTTTTATGGTAATCATGCTCCCACATTTACAATTCAGCAATGTTCCTCATACAAATAACTAGATAAAATTCTTAATTAGATTATAGTAACTGTAGGAAAAAGTTGTTTTAAAAGTGAAATTACAGACTGTTATGACTAATGCTATACAAATTAGCATAAAGTAGCTCAGACCAAATTATCCCTGAGAGTTTGCAATTAGCAGCACCTGCTATTAGTGCACTTGCTAAACTTTTATCAATTAATCATTACTTCCTCAAGTAACAAGAACAAAACTGAATGTTGTGAGTATTGTAAGAATGATTAATTGCTAGTTGTAAATTGCTGACTAGCTCCATTATTACTTCTACTTTAAAGACTTTCAGAAACGTGTCTATCAGTTTTATGAATGCATAAATTATACTAATGTACTTGGTATCAGTTGGATTTTTTTTTTTTTCCTACTTGGCTGGTAACATCTGTTCTCAGATTTAGATAAGTCTGGGACTTTCAGATCGTGAACTGTGTAACAGAACATTGTTTTTACCTTGGATTTCTTTTTCCTCTTTTCTCTTTCAAAATGGACCCTAAACTCAGCCTCCAAAATTCCAGACCACTAAATCAATGACTTTCAGTTCTTTTGTGTACTGGTTGTAGGGTAATTCCCTCACCAGAGGATACTGACCTTTGACATCTGGAAAGTTATTTAGTGTTATCATCATTGCCTCAATTTACCTGCTTGTCCCAGCTTTGTGGTGCAGCATTGTCCTGATTCTTTTTCAATATATAAATTAACACAGGAAGGGAGTATTAAACACTGGAGTTTAACTAAAGGGGATGTTTTAGTATTTTGTTTTCCAAGAAGCCTCTGTTTTCATGGATCTTTGGCATTCTGATAAATGTCAGTGAAGAATACTAATTAATAGTTCAATAAAAAATGCTATTTGAACCATTTTTCTTTATATTAACTGGGGGTTGGGGTAAATCTTAAAGCTTGCTAGTTCAAGAGTGCTTTTAGTCCTGTGTAGTCAGAGGCATTGCAGTTTTAACATGAATTGAAAAAATCTAAATCAGAGAGCACAGCATTACAGCTGTTGAGTGAAAGAACAGCAGGTTGCCAAAATGCATGGTACTATGTTACCAAATTCATAAGAAATATATGAAAATCTGGAACTGATCAAGAGATGCATAAAATAGTTAGAATTGTTTATCTTGGCTGTTCTGAGATGAAGTCACTACATGGATGGAATAATTCTGAATTGCAGCTTGTGAAGACTGTCAGAAATTAAGATTTCACAAAGCTGGAGAAAAATGAGGTGTTGGAAATCAGCCAGCAGGAGAATAAAAAATCCAAAACTATAGATGTTTTTGACATGCCTCAGAGATATAAAGGGAGACAGTATGGGTGAAAGATTTTTTTCTTATTCCCAGATTATCTGAGCTGTAAGGAAGAACAAATTTCTAATAACTCTTTAGCTTCCTAGCATAAAATGTACCTGTCAGTTAAGTCTATGGGGTTTTTTATAGTGTTGTTGAACAGGTAGTGCAGGTAAATATTGCTTAGATTACTTAATACCCAAATGGAGACAACAGCAGAGCAGCAGAAAACATGTAGCTAACCTAGCACATAAAAAGTTCTCAAGCTTTAATCAAATAATAAATGAGATAATAATAGCCTTTGTTCTAAGTGTTGCAATCAACCAACTTGACACAGTGCTGTGGAAATTGTTCCTGGGACCTCTTGGTGAGCCAGGCTCACTACCTCTCCACAAAGTGCCCCTCATTTGGAGCACTGGGCTTCCAAGCCCTGCTGAAGTGAAGTCTCCTTTGTGATTAATTCCTACATTTCATGAAGTGACTATTGGAAGGCAAATGCCATCCTTACGTGAAACACTTAGTATGTTTTGATAATATATATGCACAATTTTCAGTTATGCCATAATACAGTTACAGAAATGATTCTAAATGAAAATACTTTACTGGGAGCTTAGACTTGAGGCACGTGAGCCATGGAGGTGCAAAGTGGAGCCCTGCAGGGGAAGCCTGGCAATCATCAGAACAGAAGTGGACATGTAATGCAGAAGCAAAGTGAGGGAGTCACCAGCAACACCCTCAGGAAATGTAGTAGTCATTAGATCATTTCTTCTATAATTGATAAATGGGCAAAATGTATCGTTTCAGCCAACAGCAATGAAAATTACCAAGCATCTAATGATGATCATGCTCAAAATCATAAAGATTTTTGCTGTTTGTTTGGCTGCTGTTTTCTTACTTTCCACCTTAAAGGTCAGGTACTTTTGACAGATGAAAGTTTTTCTCATCCTATACCTTACCAAGCATAAGACAAACGGATGTTTGTTTTTTTTTAATGAGCCATTACACCATTTGTATAAGGTGGCTGTGTGCTGCTGCCTTCTTTTCAGTAGCCTCAGGCTCTGTATACTTGTTTTCTGCCTTTCTTTCCCTGTATGGAGCTCACTCTTTCTCTGCACAACTTTCCCAAGTGAAGCTGGTTATGTATGATACAGTGCTGAAGCCTAAGAACAGTCCTTTGATTCCTTCGATATACCTTGGATCCCACTCATATTTGCACAGTGGTGCAAGTAAGAAACAGCTTTGGTCATGATGGGTGACTATCACCATAATTCTCACTCACCTGAAGCTGCTACCACACTATAATGAAAGAAATGGCTGCTACTGGCTTTGCTCAAAAGAAGAAAACAAATCCTAAATCCTAGAACAGGTGCTGAGCATAGCAGCACTGATTTTAAAGGAGCTGCAGTGATTGACACGAGTGGAGTATGTAACCACATAAGGATATGTAGGTCACCAGGGAGCTGACGTCCCAAACACTCCTTCTAGGCATCCCCTTTGGCACTTTGGTTGGCCTAGTTGGGGAGCAAATTAGGAGGAAAAACAGTGACTCAAGTGACCACTGTGTAGCACTTTTCTCTCTCTGCTTCTCTATATTCACACAAATCATCAAATATTTAGTTTTAGCCTGTTCACTCCTTTCTTTTCTGAACATAAGGCAGGAGGTGTCACAAGAGTAAATGTCTCTCATGAGAGTTTCAGCATTTCCCCACTTAGACTTGGCTGAAAGTTCTGCTACAAATCCTGCTCTTGTAATACCGCTACTTTACCAAACAAACTTTCCAACACTTTTCCAAAAAATAAGTATCTTAAATATTTTCCCAATAATTTGTAATACAAGTTCACTTTATTTTAGTTTTTAGACCAAAGAATGCAGCTGCTCTCACTTTAGTAAGCTAATTCCCCATATTTTGACTACTATAGGCTTCTCTTTTTAAACTATGCTGCCATATGGCTGCATTTGAGTAATGCCCATAGGACATTTGGAAAATTGTAGATGAGAATTGCCCCCAAAATGCAGTTCTAGAACGTGAGCTGTGCTTTACTTTGTGTGCATGTTAGTGTGTGTGATTCATATTTAGGGGAAAAATCAACATAAATGTTGGTGGGCACATACCCAAAAAACAACTTCACATATGCCAATGCTTTTCCTGTTAGTTCTGTTTCCACTGATCTTGCAGCAAGCAGGTGAGTGAGATCTTCTGCTCCCCCAGCAGACCAAGGGATCCCCTGTCTTGATGCCACAGCAGCAGCTCCATTTCAAGCTCTGATAGGAATGTGTCTGGAATAAGAGGTAGCTATGGTCCTCAGCTAGCTGGCTGTGGATTCATATCAGAGCCAGCTGGCAGAGGTCAGAACAGCCCCATCTGTGTGCTAGGTTGCTCCAACCCAATCTGCTGAGGAGGGTGGATCCAAACCAGAAGGGACCAAGAGCAAACTCTTCTGCTTACTCAGTAGCAAGGAAAAACTGTGGTACTTCACTGATTGGTGGGGACTTCCTAATATATATGTGTGTGTATGTATGTTAACATTTTGTAAATCTAACCTTTGTAATTCTTTCAAAAGTTGCATTGCTATTTGGATCAGGTTTAGATTTATAGAAGTAAGTCTGTCTGGTTTTTATTGTTCTGTACCAAATAGCTGTTAGCTCATTTTGCCTATATTTAATGGCATCATAGAAATTGGAGATTATCAAGTTTCTACACGTTTTGCCAACTAGGAGAAAAGCTGTCATGCTACTTGATAGATACTATGGAAAGTCATAGAAAAGTAGGAGAATCTACAACCAAAGCTTGCACATACCCTCACAGATATTGAATCCAATCAATTGCAGCACACCAAACCTTAAAGAAATTGGTCTGTTACCCTGCTAGTTTTTCTTGGGACTGAATGAATTAATTTCACAATACTACACTTTCTGATCTTTTTCCTGTGGTAATTAATTGTCAAAAAGTAGTTTTTTACAGAAGGTCTCTTGGAGATTGTTGCTCAGTTTCACTTTGTCAAAATTTGTGGGAATTTGAGGGGGTCTTTAAACACTATTGCAGTCAGGGCACATTTCAAAGCCTTCAGTGACACTGCAGAGACTGAAGTACTGACTCACTGAGTAAATGTGACTCATGCTAATTGTCTGGGGACCTTTGTTCTAGTAATACATTTTTTCCTGCTCTGAGATCAGTTTAGTCAATAAAAGTCTGGTTTCTTTGAATGCATGAAATAACTGAAACCCAAAACTGAATATCACTATAATGGACATCTTAGGAACCCCACAGAACAAAGGAAATTAGCTCATGGGCACAGACCTTGTTAGAGGTGACCGAGTCTATTTCCTTCTTGAAAAAGTTTTTTCAGTTGCACACATGCAAGTGCTAATTGCTTTACATCATTAATCCATTTTTCAGTACAAATTGGTCTCATTAAAATTGGCTGGTAAGAGTCAATATGGCCACCTCAGAAAAATATGTTGCTGTGTGCAAACAGGCAGTCTCAGATCTGCCTTTGCTGGCTGGCAAGGCAGAAATTGCAAGTGCTCTGTTGCAGCAGTAAGGATCACAGTGCATACCATGCAACAATATATCATCACTCCTTACAGCAACATGGCAAGGCTCACTGGTACTGCCAGACTTCTGAAAATATCCTGGAAATGGTTAAATTCACAAGGACAAACTTTATCCCACTGTACTCTGCAAATCATGAAGAGTAAGAATGCTGTAGTTTGTTGGATGAGAGAGGTAAACTGTGGGAAGTGTCAGCATGATTTATAGATTTTGATTTGTGTAGGCAAAGGGCAGCATGTCTTTGTGTCATGTATAGGTTGTGCATGTCTGCAGAAACAATCAGTATTTGACTTTACCCTGTATTCCTGAGTAGCTCCATGCTGTTTGCCTTCAGCAAACATTCTTCACTGGTTTACATTAAGTATTTTCAGTGATTGATAGCTTTCTTTTTCAAGGATTGGTAAATGTGAATCTGCTTTTCATCTTGGCCTAAAGGGACCCTTGATGGAGTGGAACTTTTGGGGGTGTTTTTTCTATGAGCTTTGAAGTGAGACTGAAAGATTTGATGTTGAGTCACTGGGGAATAAAATTTATAATGTGTGGCTTGGTCTATCACTCATTATGCAGCATAATCAATTAGGTGACCAGTTCAGATGGGAATAAAATCACTGGCAGTTTTCTCATAGAACATGAGTGGACAAATCCTTTGGCAGACTCTTAGCCAAACTCCAATCTGAGAGACTATGCTGTCTTTATGAGCGAAGATCAAAATCATGTTCTGGTAGAGAAATGGTGAAAAAAAGAGCAGTGCAGAAGGGGTATCTGTGTGCAGATCAGAGCAACTGTTTTGCCAGGTCTTCAGTGATAGCAGGTTTTGACATCTTCACTAGAAATAATGGTTTGAACTGTAGAAAAACATAGCTGCAAGGTTAGATATGTGTGAGATCCATGAGTCAACGCAGCAGGGACTGTCCCAAAAAACCCATGAAATATGCAGATCTTGGAAAAATCTGAATATAGTTTGGAAACAGTGTTCAAAATAAGAGGAAAGTCTCAACCAAGTGGCTGTTAAATCTTGGCATGTTAATGCTTATTTACACCAACACATCCAGGAAATTTTAGCAATGAAAGCATTAAGTGAAAGTGAACAGAATTTAAAGGAAACAATAAGAGCATTTAGTGAAGAGGATTTAAAGAGGGCAGAAATCCATTGTGAAGTTACCAGGATAAAAATCAAAACTTTCTGATGATCATGTAGCTTTTGCATCATAAAAATGTAAATGAGGAATAGTTATTGCTAAGCCAATAATAAAGACTCAGATAAACATTAAGTACACTGCTAAGCTAACAAAATTAAGTTGTCCATGTCACCAATGGAGAACAACTGTAATTCTTCAACCTTCGGGTGGCAGCTCTGTCTAATACTTGTAACCCCTACCTTTTGCTCTGGTGGATTCTGCTTTCCCTGGTGGCCTAGGAAATCTCATGTCTTCTCCTATGAATCAGAAGAGAAAAAAGCAAGCAGAGAGGTGAAATAGTTACACACATGAAACCAAGAGTAAATTATGTAGCTGCTGGGGCAGTAGCAAAGTTGGAATATAATGAAAGGTTTTGTTTTAATATGCAAATGAGATGAAGCATAAACAAGAGGAAATTAAACATCTTGGAAGGTAGGCAGGAGTGGAGAAAGAGGGGAAGTGTCTGACAGGTGGTTGTGTGTGGGAATAGTGAATTATAGCAGCTGAACCAGAAAACATAACATACATGTGGTTTCCACTTCCTAAATGAAGGGACACCTTTTCGGGTACTGTTTGAATGGCAGTGACTAAAGAGGATTTTCAGGTTAATTACAAGTACTCCAGTTTCCCATAGACAATGTTGGATATGAATTTGTAGAGGGCATCTTGCCTACGGGATAGCAAACTTATTTATTGTAGAAGGAAACAGCACCTTTTGAATCCTTTAAAGTCGTTAAATAAATGTCACAAGATAAACAAAATTTAAAGAATAAAGTACTGATAGGATTTGTAGAAGATATTATATACAATAGGCATCTCAAAAGATGTTTTTATTTTGTATAGCAGTGGTATTTGAATTTCTCAAAAAGCAGTTTGTTTAAAATATCAAATCCAAAAAAACCTTTGGTGTGGAATGTTAAAAATGCATTAAATTTTTAAAGTTTCACAGTGAATTTTCACTTGTGGGCCAGAGGTTATTTAGATATTTACTTGATGTGAAACTAAGTGATGAGCTGTTTTTCATTTCAGGAACAAACATTGTCATCAAGGAAAGGAAAACCACATCTGCATTAGAACTAAGTAGTAGCTGCTGTTATTGGCTCTTTAAATCCAACCCAAACAAACAAAAATATTTCAGCTATTATGTCTTAATGCAACAGGGGAGCAGTTATATCTGCTATTGTTGGCAAGCTGTGAAATAACGCTTATAGATCAATTTACATTACTTTAAGCAAAATATTTCCAATAGATGCTTTTAAAGATAGTTTCATTCTGATCTGTTTCTTTATTCTCTATAGCTGAGTTTTGCTAAGATGTTTTTATGCTGGAGGAAGGAAGACTTTGCTGAAACCAGGATTGCTAAGGACAAGCTTTGATGCATGGACTCCACATACATTATATCAGACATGAGTTTAATACTCCAGAAACCAGGGAAGCTATATAAAATGAAACTGGGAGGTGCCACTCAACCCTCAATGCTGTGAAGAGAACCAAAATAGTGATACATGTGTGGAACCCTCAGTTGGATTCTCTGTGGGTTCACAGCAAGAATGGCTGATTTTTTGTGCACTTTGTGATCTCTGTTCCCACACGGGTAGCACAGGGCTGGACACACTGAGCTGCCTTTGCACATCCCAGCACCTGACCCAGTAACCTGGTATTTCCTCTCCCTCCCCTGACAAGGTGCTGAATTTTCCCCCACACAGTGTGTGTGATAGCTTTTTTAGGGTGTTTTAAAAGAGGTTTGTTTACTTTTGCTGTTGTCCTACCCACATTTCAAGCATGACAGAAGTTTCCATATTCAGTTTTTGGCCATTCCAGATTTGAACCAGTACAGTTCCAGTATTTCAGCTGAACTGTGACCTGTATCTTCCCATGTGCAGGCTGCTCCTCAAGACTCAAACAGGATGAATGTAGGTTACCTAGTATGCCAGCATCCCAATTTTTTCTAGAGAGTGAAATTTTACTATATATAACACAGAAAAGTGGATGGAAGTCCTGTTTCAGGAATTTCTTTTTGCAGCCTTTTTTTTTTTCACCCTAGCCTTTGCTACTTTCCAGCAAAAAGAAGCAAAAATGGCTGAAATGAATCTCTTTAAACCTTTAATCAAAGAATTGGAATGAAAACAGAGAACTTTAAAAGTCAGAAGTCTTATCTGCAGCAAGCAGCTAATATCATCTATTCTTAAAAAAATTATTCATATCAAACTGATGGAGCCAATTTTCTTTGGGAAAGGAATTAAAACAAAGTAATAGTGTGGGGCCAAATGCACTCCTTAACATAGCTTGATTTTACAGAGAGACAGAACAGGTGCAAAGCAGCTGAATGATAATAGAAGATAAAAGCAGCAGTGGTTCAGATCTGTGACCTGCCATTTCATCTCAAGATCCAGCAAAAGCTTCTTCTTGCTCCCTCAGCTTTGATTTTTTTTTTTTTTTTAAGCAGGGACTATGGAGCAGAGCTAGGGGAAAGGATCCTAAGCTGCTCATTTCTCTGGCAGCCTTTAATTGCAAAAGCAGCAGATTCTGCTTCCCTCAGAGTCTGTGGGCCCCTTGAATTCTGTGCATTGGAGGGGAAACAAGGCAGACTGGGGGCTGCTGCAGGAGGCCAGACAGAGCACCCTGGACAGAAACAAGCTGAGAGAAACCAAATCCTGCAAAGTGCAGGGGAAAACCAGGGCTCTGTGTGTGCAGGAGGAGAATGTAGGCCAAAATACCAATTGTTGTCTCAAGATCTCCAGCAACAGATAAACCAGCTCATGGAAAGTTGGTATTTAAGCAACTGATTCAATACTTTTGGTTTAATGCAGTCTGTATTTGGGTAGGGAGCACCATGCTGAACTAGTTATGCTAAGCTTGTTTTTCATGCACTGCAGCTTAGGCAGGCCAGCAAATGGCTTGATAACGCCACATGAAATACCTCGGCATATATCTGACAGTTTATTGGGAGAATATCCTCTAAAATTGATCACCTGACTCCATTATTCAAAAACAAAATTGAGTTGGTGTAGTGAGGTAAACATTGGTGAGGGTGTTTGAATGCTGTTACAGGAAATTACATCCTCTGCATATATGGCAATATTTATTTTACATTTTGTGTGCTTCAACAGGAAATGAGCTCATATTTATCTTCACTCTAGAGCAAGATGAATTAAGCTCCAGAGCAAGTACAGCATCAGTCTCCAATGGTTTTCAATCTTAAAAGATATATCCCTGAATCCCTGTTGCCTTGCCTTTCATTTATGCTCCTGCATAGTATGGAGAGGCAAAAGCCCTTTGAGAGATGCCTTTTCTGCTTGCAGGTTTACTTGCTGCAGTATTGTTGAGGGGGGAAAGGGAAAGTAGGAGTAAGTTATTTCTGCATTTAGCTGGAATAACCTGCCCTCCTGACTCCTCAGACGTTTGACAAATAGGATTTTTTTGGCTGCATCTTCAATACCATCAGAAATAAAAGTCCTAATATATCACTCAGACATTGGGTAAACTTGTGACAATTCTGGACAACATCTGAATAATTGAATGAATGAAATTGATGTTACATCTTACTCATCAATATAAATAACACAATAATATATAAAGATAAGAAAAAAACCCAACTTTTGTAACTTATTTTCTTCCTTTCTACCTTAGGATCTTGTATCTGCATTAGAAATTAATATAATCTGTCTTGATCTGGTCCTGCTTAAGTGAACAGCAAATTACAGGGTGGAACGGAATATAAGATATGTTTTACTTCATGTCTTGAACTCATTTATTTACTGCACTTTATTCCTAATTCATGTGACCACGGTGCCCATGACTTGAAACCTACAAAACAGTTATCCTGTAGAGCAAAATGTGCTGGAGGAAAGTTTGCAAGTTTAGACCTTGTATGGTAAAGAAAACAGTGAAATGAGAAATGTTTCTAGTGATAATTGAGTATTACATATTTGTCTTATGTTAGAGTTGAGTGACTTCTTTTTTTCCTCCTAACTGTAACACTCAAAAATGTGATAGCAGAGAAATTATCTTATCCTACTTCTTTATTCCTAGCTCAGTAGTTGTTTGGGTTCCACAACTTAAAAATTATTTTCTCACCAAAAGCCCTTATCTAACATATGGCATTGTCTCTGCAGTGACTGAGTGCCTCATGAGCATAGAGTGACTTTATTTTCAAAATTGCAACAACCAGAGCTGAGAAAATTTTCAACCCTGCTAATTGGGTGGAGTAGAGGGAGAGGAAATTAAATGCCTTGCTTATTTTTCTCAGTTAACTGCTGCTGAGAAGCCTGTCGTTCCTTCCATTGTCTGTAAAGGGGCTGTGATTTTCACAGATGCTGGGGGATCTTCTCTCTGTACAGTGGGGGAAGCTGTGTCAGGCCATTGGTGATGTGGGACACAAAGCCACCAACACATCATTACTTTAAGAAGTTAATATTCAGCCTGCTGATGGTATGGGCAAATGGGGCTGACTTTTGAGGCTCAGAATGAAACTGGGAACATTCCAGTTTAACTAAATTTAGTGTTACAATCAAGTAGTGCACAGGAGCCAAGGCAAAAGAGATGAAGCTCATGCCCTTTCTTCCCAGCAGCAGCTGCTGGGTGAGTATTTTTCTTCTAAGATTATTTTTCTTCTAATCACTGTTCTTCTAACATTTTCTTTCTTCTATCTATTGTATTTAAAACATACCTTAATCGACTCTACATCAAAAACCTACCCTGGTGGCTCGGTAACCACTGTCATCAGCACAAGAGAATGAGTCACCTTGTCCTGGCCATGTGAAAGTGTGCAGAAAGGAGGTTCATGTACCAGTCACCTTTGGCCAAAATGCTGATGTAGGTGTTGCACCCAAGGACACATCTGCAGAGATGAAACAGCCCCAGTGGAATGTGTTCTGCATGCTCTTGAAATTGCTGCTGTGAGCTCCTTTTACCTTCCAGAGCAAAGAATCTGGCCAAAAGCCTTCCCTTTGCCATTTTAAACAATCCACTGTGAGAGGTGGCTCACCAGCTCCTTGGGGCCTGAGGCCTAGGACTATTTGACTGCATAGCCACTGTTTTTACACAGTGCCTTTTCTGTATAAAAATGTGAATACTCAGCATCAAATAGCTGTAATTATGCTCTTTGGTTTTATCCTGAAAGCTCTAAGTATATTAATAGGTATTCAAAATGTATTAGAAGCAGGGTATACATTTGCTTCTGCTATGCTAACAACAGATACTTCATTTCTGTGGGCTTCTCTTTCTCTTCAACTTTTCTTTCCTCTTCATAGCAGTTCTGAAGCATAATGCAACTGTATTCCAACCTGTCTGTAACCATGGTGTTAGTTTTTTGTTTCCTTTGCAAATGAAAAGAAAAATCAAATCAATTTTTTCAAGCTACTGGTAAAGTACAGAGCGCATTTACTGTAATTAGGACACTGCATTACAGAAGTGATCTAAAGAATCCTGTTAAATGTCATTGCTCTTAGCAAAGAAACTACAGAAGTTGAAATGGAATTTTGAAAAGGAGAGTTGAGTAATATGCTTAGCTGTTCAATCATGTTGACTGATGTACTCATGAGCTGTGTTTTAATTTAACAAGTTGGATTTTCTTTCTGCTCTAAAAGATTAGGAGAAGTCTTTGCTCTAAACCAGGTAATTCCACACTTGCCTGCTCTTTGTTTAGCAGCTGTTATGCCATTCTCCATTCATTCTGGCAGTTGGCACAATGCAGATAATGATGAGGTATGTGATGACAAATACTTTCATTGTCTCATTTCTGACTGATTTCATATGCCAAATTGTTCAAACCAGAGTAAACGTAGAGCTGATTGGAGTCTGATTTTTGATTCTTTTCAAGTTTATTTTTAAGGAATATGAATTTCCTTCAGAATGTGTCTGGTCCTTCAATCTTATCTATATAGATATAGCCTGTATCATTAATTCATTGGAAGTAGGTGCTTATCCTATTGCCATTGTTGATTGGATTTGCAAGATTGGAGCCTTAATAAGAACCTGTGTATTCTGCTGTGAGGAAACGTTGTAGGCTGAAGGTCTGCTCATATATAGCGCCATTTGGGAATTAATCTTGCAATCAAAATGAAGGCAGGATAAGCTCTGAAACCTTTTTTTTCTATCTGACACACACTAACCTACGTGTCTGAGAGCCAGGCAACTGCTTTGGGAATGTGGAGTCATTGTTCAGTTGCTATGAGCTGGTAAATACACAGTGGTAAAGGCTTGGCCCTGGCTCTTCCTCGCCTTGATTCAGAACTGGTGAGGGAAAACCTCAAGACTAAAGTCTGCAGTTAATGGACTCATTCAGACAAGTTTTTTCTACTTACTCGTTCACCATGCCTGGTGTAGGCCTACTTGAGTTCCTTATACCATGACTGCACATGTGAAACTCCTCATTCAGCTGAGAGGAATTTAACCTTCTGTTCTTACTTCCCTCCATGAGTGCGATTGTATCCTCTTTTTAGCAGAACTATGTGGTCACAGAGCCCCTGAGCAACGCACAATGTGGAGGTGGTGATTTTGTGTTAAGTATGTTATTTTTTTATCCCTTATAGAAACATTTCCTTAGATGGTGAACTGTCTGAATTTTATAATATCAATCAAATGCTGGTTGGGTTGTGAAGGAACTTATCCCCATAGACACGGAGTATAATACTGAATATATCAACTCTGTCTCTCCTCGATATCTGCAGAAATTTGGAAGAAAAGGATCAAGCAGTTCTTTAAAGTTCAGATCCTGAAATCGATAAATTTTCATCTGCCTCCATCTGCCCTCCCCCACCTGCTGCTTAATGATCTCTAAATATCTTTAGACAGAGAAATGCATTGAAGTATTTTGGACTCACCTGGTTTGAGGATAAAGTACACGCTGCAGAAGGAACAGGAAAAGAAAGTGAAAAGAACACAAAGGCAAAGGTGGTGATCAAATGTGCCATATTTGTGGACAGGATGTCAGGGTGAAATAGATTATTGTGAAAGCATGAAGATCTGTCAAGTTGAAGGAAAATGAAAAGTGTCCTTGAGAGTTAAACATTGAAACTTTTTTGAAAAGGGGTTGGTGTTGTAATGAAAACAACATCTGGCTGTGATTGCTAAAATTTGATTGCAAAAGGAAAAACTGAATGATGTTATCTCACACTGATTGACATTAAAAAAACTTGGAAAATGGACATTAAAAAGGAAAGTTAGACAGATGTAGCAAAGGAACAGCTGTTGGAGATGGACAAGCTTTCCCTGGGGACCCATTGCTAAGGAAATATAAGAACCTTATTCTGATTGCCTGCTGCTACAAATCAGCATTAGCTCCACTGAAGCCAAACTTGTGCCAGTGCAAAACTGGCATAAGATCAGAGATAGGTACGGAAAACAAAGTAAAATAATAGAATATGGCAAAATTCTACCAGGAATCTAATTGGTTTGGCATGTTTGTCACATGTACCTGGCTTTGTAACCATATTTATTTTTTATGATTGATGAATGCACTCAAATATTAGCAGTGTGATCATATTCTACCAGGTGGATCGCTCAGAGGACTGTTCTAGACACAGAAAAAGGAGAAAAGCGTAGGCATGGATTCATCCTCTTGAGCAGTGTCTCAGTGACAGAAAACTGGTGCTTGCCTACTCTGAGGGATACATGGGGGGTAAGATGGGGCACAAGGAAGATGACCAGAGCCTGCTGTGATTCTCATCTTCTTAAAGGTCCTCAGTAATTGTTTCCAGTGATGGTGTTTGGGTGTTCCCCAAACCAGGATTGCCTGGCTCTGAGACCCAAATCCCCAGCTCTGGAGCACCCTCTGAGCTCTGTAAGCCAACAATCTCATGCTCCCAGGCTGGAGGTGCCCCAGCTCATGGCAGAGCCATCAGGCAGCGTGGGTGAGCTGCTTGGACTGGGCAGGAATGGCACCTTCCTGCTGCTGTCAGCAGTTACAGACCCAGTGCTGTGGCTGCTTCACTCAGTGCCCCCAGTGTGAAGAACTCCCCACGTGCATGAGCTTCATCCCCTGCTCTGCTAAAGTAAATAAAGCCTACAAGGAAGAAAACGTGCTTCCCAGACAGCCTTTCTTATTACACCTTTCTAAACAATTCTTTTGGTTTATAGAGAGGTTTTATTTTTCATTTTAAACTGTGACTGTATGTTAAAGGCAAGCAGTTCCTTCACACCTTGCTTAACTTGCTCTAAAGAGCCCGGGTGGAGGTTGCTGTGTTCTGGTGAATAATCCCTTATCCTCTACATCATGAAAAAATGCTGCAAGACAAAGAACTGGAAGTGAGTGTGAGTAGGTTTATAAAGTTGTGGTGGGGGAGAGGGGATCTGGCCGAATTAATAGCGGAAAATCAGAATAGATTTCTGAAATGATTGTTAAGAGGCTGTTGTTAGTGACAACGTTTTAACACAGTGTTTTGTGTCTGGGTGAAACAAAAAAGAATGTGCTCATTGCCCCTGATGCAGTTCAGAGAAAGGCAGCAGGGATGGAAATGATTGGGAGAGGATTGATATTTAGAGGAGAATTTGCATGGTCTGCTTTACACAGCAATCTTGCATTGATAAAGCTAAAATCAGGACATGTGCACCCATGTCCCTATTCAGAACAATTTACTGCATCTTCTCTCCTGAGTGCTGGAAAACCATAAGGACCCCAGAGAGAGCAGCCCCCAGCACAGGCACAGAAACACAGCTGCCCCAAGCAGTGACAGTTCCCTATCAGTGCTGCCCACATGTGTGGTGTAGAAGCACAGAATATGATTCCATTCCATTGTGTCTGCTCTCAGAGAAAACACAAGATTAAATAAGTGTCACCACTGCTAACTACTGGCTAACTGTAGAAAGGATGAATGTTCTGCCTCCCTTTCTCATTAGAAAGTTAACTGCATGCATCCTTTGCCAACCGCATGGACTGTGCTTCAGCAAATTTCTTTTAGCTGAGAGGAATGGGAGTAATGTGGCTCATCAATTGGGCTTTTATCCTGTTTCATCAAAATTCTTAAGCTTTCTTTCCCCTGGCTTTCTGATTTGTTTCTGAATCTTCTATCTCTTCCCCTCAGATCTCCTCCAAAGAGCATGTTGTACAGTGGTTTTCTTCTACAGAAACCAGATTTATGTGATTTACAGCATAGGGGGATCTGCTTTGCAGTGACTGTTAGCCCTTGGGTATCAATAGATGCTTTCGATGCAAAGGAAAATCTATTCACATTTGTATTGTGTGTTATTGTTCAAAGTCTGGTACTGAGATCAAGGGGGTCACCCAACTGAAAGCTATCCCATAGCAGTGCTTTCCTGCTCTACAGCAGCCTGGTTTCCAAACAGATTACTGATCCTGGCAAGAAATAGCAAAAGTGTGTTCCAACCCTTAATAAAAGAATCTGTTTCAGGAAACTAGTATCATCCAAGTAGTTCTGAGGTTTTAGGTGGTAAGGCAATAGCACAGAATAAATGTCCTCCCAGTTTGGATTAATTTCTGCTAGTTGATTTGAAATCTGCTTTGTGGTATTAAGAGGCCTGGTACCTGGTTAGTTGATTGTTTAGTTCTGTCTGCAAATCTTCCATTCCTGCTTTCTGAACTCAGGGATTTTTGTTTTAATGTTTATCACCTTTACAGAAATGTGCTGTAATTGGGTTTTTTTTTTCCAGCATGAAGTACACATGTGTGGAACTGTCTGCTGGACATCTCAGTACAGGTGGCCAGGTGTAGGTAACCCTGTGTGTGCTCTCCCCACCACCCAAGCTGATACTTGGGTAAATGCCAGTCTGAGATCCCAGCCAGCCTTCCTCCCCATGGCCTGACACCAAGTGGCATCCAGCTGAGTCTGTGTGCAACCAGGACTGCCTCTTTCTGTAGGTGTAGCTCTACATGACCTTACATTTACACTGTGATGCAAGTAAGCCATTTTGATAGCAAACATTATTCATAAAATAATATTTCTAGTCTCTGTATTGTTTGACATTGCACATGATCTCATAAATTTGTTTGCATTTACAGAAAACTCTTTTTCTCTTTAACCATATATCAAATGTACTCGTTCTCACTGAATTTGAATGTATAGCTCACTTGGCCTTCATAGGAATATAAAGAAAGGGTGTCTGCTCTTGAAGCAAAATTTCAATGTTTGGTTGCAGTTCCAGTTTATTACAGCTGATGTCAGTCATAAATTCTCTCAGACTTCCATCCTTAAGTGGAAGCTCATCAAGTGACTGATTTCCATTTGCTGTGTTTATTGTTTGCATTTAATATACTTTAAAATGTTAATAGGTTTTAAACAAAAATTAAGCTTCATTTCATCAGACTCAAAACATGGAGATGAATCTTGCCAGAACTATGGTACATGGTCACCTAATGTTTAGAAATAGTTTATCACTTTTTTTGTTCTGTGCCACATACCTGAGGTCTCATCCCTTCCAGAAAGTCAAAGATTTCCTGTCTGCAGCAGTCATAGGGAGTTTTTTTATGAGAGTAACAAGGATATTATGTCAGATTGCATTGGATACTGCAGATTGAAAGGTTTTCATTGGGGAAATCACCCGCATGATAATTAATTTTTTTTTTTTTTTTTTTTTTTTTTTTTTTTTTTTTGTGGCAGAGCCTACCCCTTTTATTCCTGAGCAATGTCTAAAAAATTTCATACTTGAGCTGGACTGGGATCTTGTTCATATTTAAACATTAGCTGATAATAATTTTATGCATCATGTAAACCTTTACATAATGAAGTGCTTTGGCATTCATCTCATGCAGTAATATTTGCTTTTTGATGACAAGCTAAACTGTCACTGGTGTGTGTAGCATTCCAAATGCCCTCTACCATTACAGCCTGATTTGCTTTGAACTGTGTGGTTGCATTTTAAATTAATAATATTATATTAAAGCACTTATTAGAAATAGCAACTTCTGAATGCTTAGCCCTTCCCAACTGGAATATCTGTGAGTTAAGTGTGGGTTTGATGTAAAGCAGTGCTATTTTCCTGTTGTCTCTCAAAGGACTTTCTCCCTGTTATTCCACAAGTGAATTTGACCCTCAGTTTCCTTCTCATATGCAATGTTCTGTGACAATAGAAATATAATGTTCAACCTTGGTGTGTCTTGTTAACAGCATGTGGTTAGAATATTGCTGCCATTTCAGTCACATTTTTCACTTGTCCCCTACTGTCTTGGCTGGTTGCCAGCACAGTGATTTATGCTTTGTTTGCCTCCAGATGTGATTATTGCTTTTCTTTCCTGGATGGGCCCTCTGAAAGAGTTCTTCACACATTAAAACGTTGAAGCTCTTAAATCAGGGACTTGCTTAAACTAATTTTCAGTGAAAATGAGCATAAAAATTCCTGAAGGAACAGAAAACACCTGGACAAAATTTTGATTTCAATAAAAATTGAGAAACTAAGATGTCTTGGCTTTAAAATGATGATGTAAGCTATTAGAGATTCAATATAACCTCATCTATTTAAGTGCAGCCCTGGGCTATATTTTCTAGTCAAGGGAAACTTTTCTGTGCTGCTTAGTATGTTCAGTGAAAACTCACACGTTCATGGTGAAAAGACAGCTTAAACATAAGATTTTTATAAGGCTTTGATTTCTTTCTTCTTTCACTTTAAAAATTACTTTAATGTCTATTTTAATATATTTTGATCTTCAAGGAAGTTAGAATTTTATATTCCTAATCAGTGCTGCATTCAGAGCACTTAACCTTACAAATATATTCTGTTTCAAGTGAGACTCCCTTTCCTCTACTTCCCCAAGTATCTGCAGGAAACAGTTCACCTAAACAGGTTATGATCACGGATGTTGAAGGTGAGCACAAAAATAATCATGCTTTAGAGATCAAATCTAGGAATTTTGAATTGAAAAAGTGTTAGTTTTTATCCTTGGATTCAGCTTCTCCTCCCTACACACACTCTTGAGTTTCTTGTGTTTAAGTGCACATTGTCTCTGACTTCAGTATGAATGTTAGAATAGAATAGTTTTCCATAAGATGTCTCAAGAAAATGCATTATTAATTTGAAGTAAATATGAACATCTTTGTAGGAAATGGCTTGGATTCAGGCATCTGGGAAATGAGGGCATTAGATGTATTGACCTACTGTAATTTGCTAGGATGCTGGTAATTTTGTGTTCGTCTTGGTACCAGTGGAGAGAGTATTGCATTTAAAAACACAACTGCTTGTGCTGTATTATTTAGAACAGTACTCCAAAACCAGAGAATAACCACTGCAGCTATACCTAATCAAGCAAATGCATTCCAGTTCTGCTGCCTTTAAGTACACAGGGTCTTGGGAAGACTTCTTCACTTCTGTAGCAGCATGAGGCAAATCACCTGTGTAAGCACATACAGGTAGTGCAAAACTGCCCCACCAGGACAAGAATTTGTGCTTTCTGCAGAGTAACTGGTCCAGTTAATCTCTGAAAGTTCCTGACCCAAGGCAAAAATGGCTTTTTAAAATTTAATAAATAACTGGAGAAAACCATGGAATAATAAGGTGCATGTCTAGCTCACATTTCTGTTTATTAACAGCAGACCTGTGCCCCGCTTGTTCTGTACAATGTGTTTGTGCTCCCTTCAATTGCTTGCTGAGAACCACTCAGATCCAGCCCTGTGTCATTGTTTATATTGCACAGGAACATGAATCAAGTCTGTCACACTTTTGATGTGGCTGCCAAGTCAACAGCACAGTCATTTTAAGTACTTAGCAAAACCCCATCCATGTTTTCTGCCAATGAAGACAGAACATTTTTTTTTGCCCCTTTGCTTCTTTTTATCACTCTGTGCAAGATTCCTTTATAAGTGACATTTATTTGTCAGCTGAAAAAAATGATCTTGTCAGGTGGTGTTCTTAATTATAGATTTTGAGATTTAGGAAGTTCACATTTTGTTTTTCATTTCAGGACATACTGTCTCAAAAAGCATAAAGTAAATATTATAGCCAGCATTTCAGTTTTGTATTTTCTTACTTGGGTAGTTTATTTTTAAAATTCCTCTATTTGTAAAGAATCAGATCTAGCAGAAGTCCTTCCAGAAAGCAGAGGTTTGGACAAGTAAATGTATACTGAATCCCAAAATACAGTTAAATACAAGCTATCCTAATCTCTTTATGGCAGAATATTAGGCTGACATTGTCAGTTTAATTTCATCAAAGGCAGAAATGTCCTGTTGCCCCAGGGACTCCAGGAAAAGGTATTTTCAGTTTTGGTCATTATGCCAGGCCTAATAGTCTCTTTTCTGAGTTGGTGTTATGGATTTCAAATACAAAAAGTAGTAGCATGCGGACTGCAGTATATAAAAAAAAATCTGTGCACTTTAATTTGGTTTGTCTGTGATGGACAAAAGCTCCAAGACAAGATAAAACTATGGTAAAATTCCAGCTCTGGAAATTAGGTGGTCTTTGTTTCTCTATCTAATACTATTAATCTGGCAGTTTTCATTACACCTTGGATTTGGTTTTGCACTCTAAGTTGGAGTTAAGATCAGTCCTAACTGAATAGTAGATGCCAATGTCACAGTTTAAGACTAAATGACAGTGCAGAGACTAAATAGATCTGGCTATCAAAGCATTTCAATCACAGATTTATGTAGTCTTTGAAGTTACACATCTCCTCTGTTCTGTGGAAGAAAAGGCACAGTTCAGGAAAGAAATCAATTAGGTTAGTCTAATTGTTCCAGCCTTGCCACATGTTCTTCTTTAGCTGTGACCATCCTCTTCCTCACAGGTGTGGAGATTGAAGCCATGATCCCAGACCCTTCTGCAAGGCCTTGTATCCCCTGGCTGCCCTCCCTGCAGGGCTCCAGGCAGAGAATGCCTGATTTTGGGCTGGCTGCTGCTTGCACTCCGTGCCTGCGAGCTGACTGTCACAATCTGCCCCTTGCCAAGGCAGGAGGATTTCTCCACTCAAGGTAGGTGGCTTCTCCACTCTCATAACTAAATTACTCCTTTATGCTGTAGAGATGAGCTGCTACAGAAAGTTTTTCTTTAAAACAGGTCTACAGTGAATTTCTCAAAACTCTTCACAATCATTCTTTAAGTGGCAGGTACTAACCTTGGAATTACTGGATTTAGATTCTCACCTACAGCCCATTTCTCTGATATAATAATAACCATCAATGGTTAATTTTCTATCTCCCTTATTACATTTAAAACAAACAAAAAGGTAACTGCATTGCTGCTGCTGACATTGGCCATAAAGCTCCAGCTGTACACTGAGTACAAAAAGAGAAATGAAACTCAACTGCACCAACAACCAGCCCCACATCCCCAGCCCCACTGAAACAGCAATAAGAAAACCTGTGGCTTTAGACAATGCAAAGATTTCTCAATTTGATTTGATACAATTTATTTCCAATAAGTTTCACAGTCAGGAGAAAAATTTAAAAGTTGCTCTGTTTAGAGCATAATAATAAAAAATAAAATTTAATGGATTCATTTGCATTTTTCTATCAGTTATCCATGATTCATACTTACCTCTTGGAATGCAATACACAGATGAGTCATACAGAGAAACAGCCTCTGCATAGGAAATTACACTGTCATTTATAAGTAACATTGCTTTCCCGAGCTGAAACAAAGATGGGCCACAGTAATCACACATAAATCTCCCCTGACTTGGAGCACTTGTTTAGAAAACCCACTCCCCTCTGCATGTGTGAAACCAGAGCCTGACACACAGCATATGGAGTGTGCAGTTACTAACTCCCATTAGCTTTGGGGATCCTGGGAACCTTTTAGGATCACCACTGCAGCTAGTTTATCTTTTGGAGCAAGTTATGTTAAAGGACACCTTGCACTTTGGTGTTCTGACTGAACCTCCTTTCAGGGCTGATTTCCCTTTCTTGGAGCCCAGTGTACACCTGGAGTCAGGTACCAGGCATCAGATCCATGTCTGCTCCATGCACACTTCTCCCTTAGCAAGCTTGGGAAGAGGCTTGGTGAGAACACAAAGCCCAGGAGCGTGTGGCAGGACAAGGTGCCTGGGGTGGAACTGCCGGTGTGACAGCCAGGAGTGTCCCACATTCAATCCCAATTGAGCTGAGCAGGGCCAGCCCCAAAAGCTGTGGTTGTTGAAGCACCCTGCTGAGAGAGATGGAACTACTCCTGCTCCTGTGAGAGCTTTGATGAAGCCGTGTCCCTTGTGCATTAACATGTCCTCCTAAGGTTTCTGGAAGCTTGTTCTCTTTTTGTGAGATCATCATTCAAGACAGAAGGAATGAAGCCCAAAAGCTTCCTAGTTTTTCCAGGATGCTCTTGAATATTCCCAAATGATGGAAACGGGAGAAAGAGAAAAAATATCATAGCAACAGCATCTGTTGACTGCCAAATGTGTTGTAATTCTCTGGCCTTTTAAATAAATGCTGTTCATATGTGTTGCAAAGCCTGCAAGAGGAGGAACTAAACATACCAAGATGTGAAGCCCTGTACTCAAGAGGCAGAATATTATTCAGACTGTGGTTTCTGATTCCAAATGAGTAAACCACAAATTTTCCCAAATCTGGAAACACAAGAGTGCACACCTTTAATCACTGGTATACAGTGTACCTGATTGGTATTTTCAGAGCATCAGTAAAACTCACAGAGGGAAAGCAGACATGAAAACTAGAGTGTATGCATGGAATATCAGTGATTATGTTATATATGCATCTGAGATTTGTACTTAATTCAAGTCAGAATCTAATCCAGCTCCCATTAAGTCAGTGGGAATTTTGCCAGTGAAAACAATAGTAACGGGATCTGGCCAAAATAATTTAATCCACCCTCTTCAGCTGCTGTGCTCACAGCAAGAATGTTGCCATTAAGAAGTTTATATGGACATAAATATTCACTTTAATTTCCTAGAGTTTGTCTACTTGCTTAAAATTGCATTTGTGATTAAAAAAAAAAGAGTAACACAGTGTACTATGGCAGCATTTTAATCACTCTAGGTTCAGGAATAAATAGAAAAACATCTTAAATATTTTATACAGATTATATTGCAATTTTGAGTTAACAATTCATTTTGGAATTGTTTATATCTTTTTCAGTCTCTGTTGGTTTATTTTTCTTCTGTTGGTTCAGGTTTCCAAGCTACTATGAGAGTGATTGTGATGGGTTTAGTATTTTTTCTCCTATAATCGCATTCTGGAAAATTGTCACTATGCATGTTGTATCACTGAATCGCATCTTGCCTCATGCTGTGATTCTGTTCCAGAAGGAGGAATAGTTTGGGGGTGTATCATACTAATACTATGTTTAATGGACTTCCCTAAGTCTTTGAAGGATGCAAGAACATCAACATGGGGAGGTCTTTAGCAGCTGAAGCGTTTTTGATTGGTATTCAGAGGTTCTACTACACCAGACCCTGCTTGTCAGTGCTGCCCTTTCCCCATGAACTTCATTAGGAGCTGCACTGACTGGGAATTGTTCAAGTTTAGCTCCTTGGCTTAGAACTTCCTGAGGGAGAAGAAGATGCCTCCTCTGGAGACCTGATGGCTTGTGCCCCTGTGCCTGGCATCTTCTCTGAGCTGACTACCATTAATACTTCTGCTCTGTTCCCTTTTCCTTCCCACTGCAGGAGCAGCAGTGAACCCTGAGCTGTGAATGCACTGCAGCTGCAGTCAGCCCTTGTCGGAGAAAGCAGGCAAGCACTGATGTGCTCTAATCCAGACTCCAGGATGTCTCAGGAAATGTGGGGAAAATGTAGTTCTGCTGCTTGTGAAGAGCTTGGGAATCTGTAGGAAATGACCAGGAGTGGCAATGGGGGAGTTTGGGGCTGTGGCAGCTGCTTGTGCTGCTCCCAGGATAGTGCCTGACTTTACAGCCTGCCCTGTGTGCCCTGCAGGTCCCAGTGCAGGGATCAGGTACATTGCAGCTCCTGGCATTGCCACTGAAAGCAGTTAGGATTTGAAACAATTGTCTCTGGTTTGTTTGTCTGCCAGCTCAGCAGTGAGGGGGCAGAAGCCAGCCAGGCAGAATTCAGGTGGTTGTCATTTAGGAGTAACCACAGGTCTAAAATCACCTTGCACTGAAGGTGCCCATTTCCTGTCCTGGCTGACTTCAGCATGGATATGCATATTGTCCATGCCTCCCAAACATTTTTCCCCTGAATCCCCCACAGCCTTGAAATACCAGCTTTTCCTGTGTTGCTGTTGTTAAAAAGTGCTGTGGTTTGACTCTGGCCCAATCACTCTTACTGACCCACACTAGAGTCGCTTGTTCACCCTCCCCTACCACAGCTGGGCAGAGGAGAGAAAAAAAATTAATGAAGGGTTCTTGAGATAAGGACCAGGAGAAATATTTCATGGGCAAAACAGGCTCAACTTAAGTTGCAAAGTGAATTTCATTGCTAACAGAATCAGAGGAGGCTAATGAGAAGCAAAATAAGCCCTTAAAACACCTGGCGTTGGGCCAGTATCAAACCAGAGCAAAAAGTCTCTAAAATTTCAGCTCTTCTCCTGCCCTTTCTCTTTTTCTTCTAGATGGATTTGCTTCAGTTTCTGAAGCCTTGAAAATCTTTGGGGGTTAAAGTAAGCCAAGCACATACTTGTGCATCCATTTTAATGCTTCCTTATGGCCCCACGATAATGTCTAATATTGTTCTTCTTGGGCAATCTGAGTTTCCTCTCTTAGTTTTAAGGGTCAAACAAAAGCAAATCATCTGCACAGCCTAGTGCAGGCAGAGGGGCCCATGGGAGGCAGGAGCTGTGGTTAACAGGGTGTGTCCTGGCCTTGTGTGGGTGTTCCAGCTCATGACCCCACTGAGAGATTGGCTATCTTCACCTCCTCATAGGACAGATTTAAATTGGGTTTGCTCTATGTTTTTTTATTCTTGCCAGTCCTTAGATGTGGTTCCAGTGATGGTATCCAAACCTTTCTTTTTGCCAGTCCTGCTGACTTTGATATCATGACTCACTTTTTCTTTCCCTCAGTGTCTAGTCTTGCTTCCTAGGACTATCTCTGTACAGCAGTATAGATATATGTGCATTTGTTTGCTTTTTTTCTTTGAAATTAATATTTTCTTTGAATTAATAATATAACTGCAGAGGCTGTTACCCAGGAAATATTTGGTTCATTTCACAGTGGATATCTGAATCCTATTAGTGGGTAGTGAAGGTTACAAAATTCTCATACTCTCTCCTAAAAATATTTGGGAGGATTTTATGAGTGCCTCTGCAAAGTCATTTCATTCTGTATTCTGACTATCTGGTTATAAAGTTGATTGTATATTAGATTTGGTTTATGAAAGAGATGGCAAAATTCAATGCATTGAATTAAAATCCTGAATAGGAAATATAAAAGCATTCCTCCTGGATATATTGAGTTATGAGTTCTGTGACTGAACATTATTTTATATTTATATTTGGTGAATTATTTATTCCAAATAGATTAATTATAAAAATGACTCTGAAAACAAAACAAGATCTCCCAATGCATAGTTGCTTGATTGTGGGAGTGGGTGGTTTTTTGATTATCTAATCTATTGAGAGAATCCATGCATCTTTATTATACTACCTAATGGCCTGAAAACACATTACAACAGCATAGTAGTTTATTTATAGCTATATAAAGTTGAATTACTTTTAATGAGACATTTGCATACAATTATTGCAATCACACTGAAATGGAACAACTACCTCAGCACATTTTTGAGACTTTGGCTCAAGAACTGTGAGGATTTCCCTTTGCAGCTGCTGGTAAAAGTAAATTTTTTTTTTTTACCCATGCTCCAGACTATGGTACATGCTCTACCACTGTTTCTGGAGGGAGGGAGCCTGTGTTGTTCCAAATTAAACTGTAAACACTGATTCCCCTGAAAAGTCCAATAGGCTCAGTGCAAAATATAAGCAACTAATATTTTTATATTATGTCAGCTCTCATAGTAAAGCTGTTTTCTATTTCAATTAATATTTTGCATAAATCAGTGTCTCAGTAAAATAAGCAACACCACACTGAAAAGAACACAAGGCAACTGTAATTAAGCCATATGTTTAGTAATATGCTGAACAAACAATGGAAAAAATTACTCTTTGGTTACTAAATCAATTGTAATCAACCTCATTCCGCCCACTCATCTACCTCTATGAGTGGATAA
Organism: Aegithalos caudatus; assembly: GCA_013389925.1. Lineage (NCBI taxonomy): Eukaryota > Metazoa > Chordata > Aves > Passeriformes > Aegithalidae > Aegithalos > Aegithalos caudatus. The sequence continues at coordinate 100,813 of WEIU01012710.1, read as the reverse complement.
TACAGCTGTAGATATCAGGAACAAATCCAGCAACTAAATTAATAAAGCAAAATTGGTGGTTCAGCTACATGTGTCGGCATGAATGTATTGCTCCCTACAGCTTTATCTCTACAAACATCTTTTTGCTCCCAGAGGGAACATTAAAATCCATACTGTTGAAATTAATATAAAAAAAAAGTACTCAGCTTTATAATTACAGCATCATTTAAGAATTTCTCAGCTTTTTGCCAAATAGGTTGAAATATGATGGATTATTGCTAACTATTTATCTCCAATAGTCAAAGACAACCTATGGGCTAGTATTTGCTGTCAGGCAGCTTGTGAAGCTCACAGTTATCTCCCGAGGGTGGGTATTTGTGGCACAGGGACTGCCACCACGGGGTGTGGGATAGCAGGTCAATGTGATTCTGTCACTTCAAGGTAAATTCTTGATAGTGTAGGGTCGTCTTTCATCAAACCTTCCCTCGCGGATGTGGGCAAAGGAAAGGCATTTACTGCCTACAAGGAGTGAGGGGGAAGATGCAAAGGATGGGTTTAACATTTTCTGGAGCCTGAAGCCAAAAAATTGCATTCTTGTTAGCTTGGCAAAATTGCATTCTGGTTAGCTTGGTCATAGTGGCTGGATGGCTGTATCATGAGCTCCTGCCAAAAAGGAGTGGTGCTGATCACTAGGAAAGCATGGAAAAGGTGCCTGCTCCACGTCCCTGTGTTCACAATAAGGAGCAGGGCAGCATGCTGGGCTCAAGGCAGCCCCACTGTGCCTGTCTGGGAGCCAGTGTGAGCAGAATGAGAGCACACAGAACCCGGATTCATTTTAACATGTGTAACACAGACATGGGTGGAATACATACACAGGCCTTTATAACCCTTGGGAAGTGCAACAGGGGGATGTCAGCTCAGTTACCAATGGCTCTGGTTTGGTTATCCTGCAAATTACAGCATTCATGTATGGCAGGAAGTGTCTGGGATTTAATTTCAGGTGAAGTGCACACAGATAATGTATTTAACACTTTTATCTTATTAACCTGTGACTATTAGTTGGTGAACTATTTAAAGAGCTAAGTGCTATTTAACAATAAAGGACATTTCCTTGCAAGCTATCTAATAGTCATCAAAGAGTAGACATAGCTTATGGGCACAAAAAAGAATGAAAGGAAGAAGCAAAAGTCTCCAGTTCCTGGGTTGAAATTCCCTGGAGGTGGTTGTCCAAAGAAGGAAAATCCAGATCCCCAGAGCTTATTCCTAAAGATAATGTAAAGCTGCATTAGTTTTCTGTATTTCTTATGTAAGATTCCACTAATCAGGATTTCCTGGATAAAGGAATGTCAGCTAAATCTTAATTTTTGCTGGCTTCCCACAGAGTAGCGATTATTAAATCCAATAAATACCTCCTACAAATATATACATGCAATGCTAAAAGTGTAATTCTTATTGTAGGAAAAAAAAAGCTTCACAGCTTTACTTGTAGTTTATAAATATTAATGAAATAATTTTTAGTAGAACCTTGTGAACTTAGAAAATATTTAGAAAGTGTATGTAATTATTACATAATGAAATCAAGAGTTTGAAGGAAGTGGAGACAAATCCTGAAAGAAAATTTAAGTTTGCTTGGAAGGTTCCAATACATAACTTCAGTGATTTTTAAAAACATTTTGAGTTCTAAGTTACTTTAGTGCCTTGATGTTATTGAAAATCTTGGGTGCCTAGTTTCATGGTTTTTAAAAATAGTATTTAAAAACTTAGCGGTTTGGTCAAAACCACAGAAATTAGTAAGAATTTAAGTTAAGAGCTGGAAAAGAAAGTCCTTATTGTCAATATTTTAAAAATTTATTCTGCTGCAACCAACCTGTGTACATTGGACTTACTTTGCTCCAGCTCTCTTTACTCCATAAATGTATAGAGGTCATGATGTGCTGTAGGTCCAGCTTTGAATATTCAGTGAAATTGCACTATAGGACCCGTGGATGATGATGAGGTACTGGGCACAGCCATCACTGGACCTTATGCATCCCAGTTAGCTCAAAAACCAACTGCAGCAGCAAGTGTGTGTCTCCTGCTCCTGCTTTGAACATTTGGGAATAGAGTATACAGTAGCACCTAGTTAAAAACAAACTATAGAGAAACCAGGGTAGCATGGAAGAGTTGTCAGTGGCTGTGGCTGTAGATCTGCAGTGGGAAGTGGAATGGGACAGGTGTCCTACAAAAGCCCAATTACTTCTTTCAATGTTATATTATAAAGTAGTCAGAATAATATAGGGCATGCAAATAATTCTGGCACTGGAACACCATGTAATTCCTTTATCATACAATTGCTCTTCTAGGGAATGAGTCGGGTGCAACGGTGGATTCTGCTGCACCAAGGTGAGACAGGTTTACTAATGAGAAGCAACTGGAGGAATCTTGATGAATAAGTACATGTCTGTACTGCATAGGCAGTGAAGGGCAAGGGTTAATAACAATCCCAACAGTTCTCAGCAGACATGAAGTCATTCTCGAGTGAGTGGCAGCCTACTGCTTCCTGCATTCCATCTCTTCTTTATTGGCAGATGGAGAGTACGGGATATACCGTGGCCGTGTGAAATAAACCCAGGTGCCCCAAAGCGACCGTGTGGCAGCTTGTTTGAGGTCATTGTGTGAGCTGGTGGAAGGGGTCACATCCTGTCTGGTGTCATCGGCTGGCACGGGGCCACGTGTCCTGCAAGCGATCCTGGAGTGTGACACTGACAGAGCGGTGCCAGGAGGGCTCACGCACCTCAGGGCTGGGAGGCTGCAGGGGATGTGAGTCAGCCCTGAGTCAGCCAACCTCCAAAGGGCCAAAGCAGCTTCAGCACGGGCTGCTGCCAGTGCATTTGAGTGTCTGCAGCTCTGCTGGGACACTGCTTACTGCTGGGGAGGAGATGCTGGAGGAGCTCTTACACCTTCTCCCTGGCATCTGCTGGTACCACAGCTCTGCTCAGCTCTCTCAAGCTGTGCTTCAACCCATTCAAATCCTTTGTGTCTTATGGTGGGACAGGCACTGTGAAGTGAGGGATGCACAAAGGATGTCTGAGTTGCCCCCAACGGGGCCAGCAGACTGAGATGTGGGACATAACTTCTTCCTAGGAGTAGAAGCATTGCCCTCCTGAAATTAAAAAAAGCTTTGTGTTCTTACAGTGTGTTTACACACGTTTGAAATAGAGTGAATCAAATAGAAGTAAAAGATAAATCTTAATGAAGTCCTCATTTGTTCTCTTTATAACATGTCAAAACTAGGGAGAAAAATTTGCAGTAATGATCTAGCAGATGAAAATAAGTTACTTTACATTACTAATGGACAGTTTATATTGCAAAGCCACTGTCCCATATTGCACAGTATGCATATATTATAGAACCTCCTCACTATCTCAAATAGATAAATAACCTTAGCACAAAGCCAAGAAGATTTACAGCATGCATGAATCTCTCTGCATTATTCTTTTCTGACTAAGTTTCTGCAATTCTTTCTGTTGTATATGAATTACTTCACTGACCAAGCTAATTCCTGGATTAACTCCCCTGGCTGCAGTGGAAATACTCCAAAGATAATTTTGAGGTGTATACTAAAACAGGTCATACAGTGAGTAGATGGATGTTATAAGACAAACTACTCATGCTAATTGGCAATGGCATCATCCCATCAGCCCCAGAGCAAGAGTATTGTTCCTAGCCTCTGTTACAGATCTCTATTATAGATCAGTCATTTCTTTCTTTCTTTTTCTTTTGCTTGTGTTCTAAAGCAATTAGCTCCTTGGAAACTATTTTTCCTTTCATCTGGAGACAAATACTATTTCTACTTATGTTTTTATAGTTACTACCTAATATGATTTTGGTTGTTCTGATAGAAATGTGTTGCTGTACTTGGACTGTCTGTCACCTTCCAACTAAAGATCCCAAAGCACGTGGCCCATTTTATGACTCCCAACACTCAGAAGGTATATAGGTAATTTTATAGATATTTAATAGACAAAAGGAGTTTAAATTCTGTCTTGTCTGGAAAATTCTAATGGGTTTTAGAGTGCTTGCCTTTTGGGAATGATCCTTGCACATTCACATCCCAGCTGTTCCTTCTGGTGGAAACCTGAATGTTGCTTGGTGGACTGTGCATCTAAATGGATTTTCTGTAGTGGGTGGAGGTTACATCAGTGCACTGATGGTTTTGTATGGGCCTGGGTCTGCTGCAACAAGCTGTTACATTTCTTCCTAACATGTGTTTCACATCACTGCAGAATTAGCACATCATCGCACGAATGATGCATGCCGGGTTCAGTCCGGGAAGGAACCAAATTTAAAAGGAAACTGCATATGCACAATTTCAGATTTTTAAATGGGAGCTGCTGTTAAAAGGCTCATAGAAAAATCCTGGCACGTATTGAGGCAAGGAAAAATGTCTTTACAGTTTTAAAATTTCAGATCAAATTTTTCTAGAGTTCTCAGCATTAATCAAGATGAAAACAAAATGCCAAAATTATGTTAATTATGCATGTGTAACAGTCTGGGAAATGTGGAAAATCTTTAAATTAAAAGAGTTTGATGTTCTTTTTAGTATTTAAGTTCATTGACACCCCCCCACTCCAAAAATTAACAGAAAGCTAAACTGAGCTTAAAATGCATAAGGACTGACACTAAGTATGAAGATTTTCAGTCTTAAAGGAATAAAATTGAGAAAATGGCAAGCAATCAGAAACAAAAGTTACATTATATGCCTAACTATTGTATCCATAGTGGCCACTACTACTGCCATTATAATACACAAGAGAATTTGAAGCATTTAGATTTGCCTTTTCAGCTGACAATCTGCCGCAGGTGCTGTGCCATTATAAATAACTATTCAGCTGTTATGTGTTATTGTCTAAATCACCATTTTGAACCTGAAGTATAAGCTGTACAACCCATAGATCAAATCTAAGAAATTGGCTCTTGTTTGCAATGTAGTTATTTTAAAGGAAGAAAATACCCAGTAAATCAAACTCACAAAGAATTTTAATTATGCTACTTGTTCCTAGGAGCAGCATTACAGTTTTACATTCCAACACTGTGTGCATGGGAAATGTAATACACAACACCTGTTAACAATACATACTCTGATGAATGCTTGGCTAAAAATTGGTGTCTGATTTTTTTTAATTATATAGGGTGGGGAGAAAGAAGATTGAGTCCATTTTTTTCTGTAAGCAGACAAAAAGTATCTATTTAGTATAATGATTTACGTTTTTGCCATCAGATGAAATCTGATGGAAATTTTTTTGGTCTAATACAGAAATAATTATGATTGCTCTATCATTATTACATGAGTGATAACGGGATTTATGCATAGCAGCAAAAGGTGTAGGTAGCACTAGAAAAATTGCTTCCATTACAATCCCCTACTTGCAACCTCTGATTTTAATTCTTATTTGGCACCAAAAATTTAATGGCTGAGTTCAACTTAAAAAATGCTTTATTTGAATTGCATTTAATTTCTCTATATTTTCAACAGAACTTTTCACTGTGTCTGAGAGAAAAATATTTCTCTGGTATGTGTATAAAACATCCAGTTACAGTTTATACTTTGAAATGCAGCAGAGGCAGTGAAAATTTAAATAGTCATTTATCAGGAGTAATGTCTGGCTTGGGTAACATGCAAAAGGTAGTTACCAAGAAGGAATGTACGATCCATGTGCTAGTGTAAAAGCAAGAGGGAGAAGAAAAATTACATTGTGCATGATAAACCCAGGAAATAAAACTTTGAGTCAATTTTGTGTAGGAAAGCTTATAATCATCTTTTGAAGCTTACTCTGGTTTTGGAGCTTGATCTTTTCATCAAAGGGGGTTTCAAAATTTACATCAGAGGAAGTAAAGAGGCAGAAATCAGAATTGAAAGAGCATCCCGATCCTCCATTTTAGGGACTTTCCATTTTTACTGCAGTGGAGATCTAATTGCTAATTTTATAAATAAGTAATGGCTCAGTCCTCCCATGCTCACACTGGCTGAACTCCTGTGGCTTTGCCTGTGAATTGCTCAGGTGACTGCGGTGCTGAGATAGGGGAGCCCTGACAAGGGATGGCAGTGGGAGGGTGCATCGCTGGTTCTGAGCACACGAAAAGGTTGAGGAGAACAACTGGAAATATTACCCAGGCAGCCTGACAAAGCCGTGTGCTTCTGAAGACAAATGTTTTCACTGCAGGGTTCCCAGGGAACAAAGGGAGTCATGGCCTTTACAAAGTACACAAATGTTAGAAATACTTGTACACAAAGTCTGACTCACAGCTCATGTAAAGAATATGACAAACTTCTTAGTCTAATTCATTAACTCTAAATAATGTCCTTTCAAATGCCATCCCCAGAAGCAGTTTCTATTGGAGCTATTTTTTATCTTTTTGCCACAGATTGTTTTAAAAGAATTATGGGAAATGACAGCTGTAGAACTAAAGTTCAATTTTTCACAGATGAAACTACAGAATGCATGGAGTAATGTAATCCAGTCAGACAAGTGAGTAAATTATATCTTGGTTGCAACAACGCACCACTTGCTGAATATCAATAAGGATATGTTTCCTTCTTTACAGTAAAAATATTTGCTGTTAATGTAAATGGTTCTGAATGTCCCTGTGGCAGTATAGGCACAGATGCCAAACAGCATTAAAACCAAGCAGAATCTCATATGTTTTGTTTGCGAGGAAGAGGAAGACCGTGTTCACAGATGTTAAAACAAGGAGCATGATTCCTTTTACGTTGCTTTACCATAATGAAACTCCATTAACTTCTATCATCTTCTTTCAAATTTCAAGTAAATGAGAAAAGCATAAGCTCCAGTTCAAGGAACACTGTCAAAAAGTGCACTGAGTTTTTTTTATTCTCCTTCTAAATTTCCTAGGATAAGTATGTGGGTAACTCAGCTCCCTGTGGACCAAAATAAACCCCTATTCTCCATAACCCAAGGCACAAGGATGAGCAGAGTATATGTGAGCTGTGCCCCATCTTTCTCTTCCTCTGAATTTTGAGTTCCAAGATACTGAGGAACTCAGGAATGGGTTAGACTAATCAGACTTCCACTCTACAACAGGTTAATTCTGCCTCAGCTAAATCAATAAATTACATTAATAAATACCTTGTGGAAGTATTTGACCCCTGTTCTAGAAGAAACCCATAATGTTCCATATGACATCACATGCAGTTAAAGTGATATTCTTAGCATAAATATATGTGCTGGCCTTGGGTCCTCTGCTCAATGAATTTTATTTTTACAAGAAGTAATATACTTAAGCTCTCTAGAGCTCTGCAAATTCATTTTTTACATGCAACTACATAATCTTTTTGGACTGAATATGGACATTAACTCCTCCTTTCAGCTCTCTATAAACATATGCTTGCACAGCAGATATTTCAAAATCAGAATCCAGGAAGGAAAATGCTCCCAGGACTGACTACTGAGCTATATACCCTTTTATTTTAATGTACTTTGCCAAGATGAGTCCGTAACCTCAAATGAGTCAGGGAAGAAAAGGGGAAGGGCAATAACAAACAGCTTCATCATAATTTTAACCCTTTTGCCTAGTGATCACAGAATAAACTTTATGCTTACATATTTAAGGAGACTACATGGACACGTTCTTCCTGAGTATGCTCATCCACTCCTTGGGATTTGTACTCTGTGATTCCCAAGGAGAAGACACGTGACACCTAACCCTGTTTATGACTTGGATCTGGTGGAGGGACACTTAGGATGTATTGCTAGACTGCAGTGTGACACATTTCACTCTCCTGGATAGACCTCTCTTGGTAAAATGGAGATACATTTGCCATACTGAGTCTCCAGGTGTTGCTGCTGTAGTTGCTGCTGAGATTCTGCTCCAAGACATCACTTTAAGATGATGTTATTATGTCACAGAATTTCAGGCTTGCAAGTCCTTATTAAGTAACTAAAGAAATACTGAGACACCTTGGAAGCTGTTTGTGTAGTCCAACAAGCAAGCAATTCACAAATAAACAAAAAATACACTCAGCTTTAGTATACAAGACAACTTTTGTCTTGAGTAACTATAGTCTCTCTATTGAAAATCCCCCTGTAATTTCAGCTGGATGTATTTTTTCACTTTCTGCCCTAAATTGTTATATGTTATTCTAAAAGCTGGTTAACATCACATGGAGAAGGTGGCAAAAAATCAATAGAGCTTCTCAACAAAGGCATGAAAGGAATAAAATATGAAATCTCTGAAAGAAATTATGTTCCCATTTGGGAGCAAAAGGGCAAGGAAAATGGAATCAGTGAATTTATTTTTTTTATACTTTGCTGTGATACTAAGATGTAACACTTCACACAGTTGTGTCTTTCTATCTTCTTTGGTCTGCCAACAGAATGAAACAGTAGTTCAAACTGAAAAGTCAAGTTTTGTCTATCAAAATGAAATTTCAAGAGAGTTTGCCCAGAAGATTAATGTCTTATCTTTTTCACGGACTAAAATATACTCCAGTTCATGTAAAGTTGCCAAGATTAACAGTAGTTTATATCCTTAGAAAAGATGCAGAGTAGGTGGGAATCTGAGCTCAAGTGGCAATCTGAAGAGAGAATGTATACATATGTATTATATAATATGTATTATATAGAACCAATACATAATTATATGTTTAATATAATATTTTATGTAGAATATGAATATATGTACACCTGCATTTTACAAATTTTATTTCTATTTGCAATTATAACTTGTTAAATAATTCTTTCTGGTGATTTTCATCACTACATTAATTGGCAAATTCTGTAATGCACAGCATGTCCTCCTGAAGAATGTGGCTCTCTGTCAATGAAAAAATTCTCACAACAAACCCAAAACCCCACAGTTTCCTTATATTAAATGACTTGTCCATTGTCACCAGTGTAGTTATGGCTGTATGAGACTTAGGGGGCTTAGAATCACTCAATGGTCAGTACTCTTCTTTTTGTCTCTTGTCTTGAATTTGGAACTTCTTAGTGGATTGTTCTGGTTTGAATAATAACTGTGAGGAGTCCTTGAGTTCTACCGGGATTTGGGGTTTTGTTTTACCAATTGGTGACCTTGAGGGTAAGTAGTTTGAAACAGCTGTGCTCTAAATTATCCATATTGCTTTATCTTATGTATCAGGTCTTGTAGTTTAGGTTTTTGTACTAAAAGGTATTTAGAGAGGAGAAAAACCTAAGCTTTCTTAGTTCATACTGATGGTGTACTGCAATGTTATACACACATTTACATTATTCCTACAATTTAATACATAGTAAGGAGCTCTCTTGAACTGCTGGATTGAATAAATTCCTATTTCTCCTTGAAGTTCTTGTTGGCAAGAAAAAGTACAGGTCCCCTGGAGATGGGTTACATGTTCTTTTAAGTCTTTTCTACCTAATTTCTAGGATTTCTATGAACCTAAATTCAATTTCTTGGCAATAGATATAGCAGTCTTCTGGCTATGATCAAGAAGAGAATCAATCTAAAATTTTCTTTTATCCTCCATTGAGCCACTTCTCTTTATGGCAAAAAGATAATGGAATCATTGATAGAATACACGTTTTACTACTCTCATTTCTCCGTATGCATATTGTTTTGAATAATTGAAAAGTTACGATTTGCTACATTTAACTTGTACTTTCTTATTGCTGGGCTGACATTTCAAGCCTCTCAAAATCACTGTCAGATCACATGGAAATTTTGCCTACCTATTAATTAAACAGGCAGGGAGAGATACTGAGCTAGACTGTGTTGACAAACAGTGAGCAAAAATGGAGCAGCATCTGTCCCTAAATAAGTCTGTCTATCCTGCTGCTGATACACCAGAGCAGTTATCCTCTCGTACCTGTATCTCATTTTAATTGGATACTGCCTGAGAAATGGCAGAATTATCTCTTTGTTTTAAAAACAAGTTTCCCTGACAACCTGGGATTTATGTTTTCCTTTCCCTAGTATATATAATCACACCCAGAATATTTTCAGAAGGTGTGTATCTCACACCTTGTGAAAAACAGAACATTACCTAGAGGAAATGCTGTTCCCTGGATAGAGTACTTGCGAAGAATGTTATAAAGGAGCCAGGAGGGGATGATTAATTACTATGAGAATGCACTCATGTACAGTAAAGAAGGGCTCTTTAGTAAGACTCACGTTGCACTAATGTCCTGTTGCTTTCACAAATTACCCATTTGTTACTGGGGGGGGTCAAACCCAAATACTGTGTGCAAGTTCTCCACATATGCCTGTGGTATTTTCTCAATTCTTGTACCACAGGACACAGGTATAAGCAATTTGTTGTCACGAGGGCTGGCAGCCAGGGGAGCTATATGTCCATCTGATGTTGCTGTAACAAGCAAGGCTCTGCTAGGAATTTCCATCTGCTTTTCATCCTGAATTTGCCTATGTCTAATTACTGTGCTTGGAGATGCTTAACAAAAAGTGAATGGAAAGGTGTTTATGATCAAATGTTTTTATAGGGTCTCTGTCAATAGGAGGATGCTTCTGTGGGCCTGTTTTGTGTTACAAAACCTTTGCTTTATAAAAGGCAACTTCTGATAATTAATTCCTTTTCTTAAATTAATAAATTTCATTTACTCCTGAAATTCCAGGATCCCTGCAATGTGTAACAAAATCAGATGGAATCACCTTGGTTATTAAAACTTTGGAAGACTCAGTGGAATATTTTGGAGCATTTGCAGCTGCTGATTGTGTTCCAATTGCAGGTGGCCTGCACTATCAAAGCTTTGCTTGCAGCTGTGACCTTTATTCCCTTTTTCACACGGATCTGTGTGATGCAGGTAAACCTGCAGCTCCCTGCCCAAAAGATGGAGTATCATGATAAGAGGAAAGTATTTCTACAAAGACAGCCATGTAGTTTGTTCATTGTTTAGAGAGCAGTGTGGAATTGCTATATTGGTGATGCTTCAGTGCCTAATTAGCAAAATGAAAACCTGAGTACTTGAAGAAAATGAAGGGGAACATCCAGCTCTTTGCCCAGCCCCACCAGGGCTGCCAGGGGGCTGTGTGGTGGTTATCTTGTACAGGCTAGGGGCAGCCCAGGCACCATGAGCTAAAGAGCTTTAATCAAAGAGAGAAGATGAAGAAAGTGTTTTTTCCAAGATCCTCATGTGCTGAGTGATACCAGTCTTGGCAAAACGTCTCCCAAACCTGACTCTGGTTGCTTCTCAGACAAATAGAAGAAAGAGCACTTACTGTGTAAAGCAAGATTTTCAAATGAGTTCTGTTTAAATTACATATTTTGAATATTAAATAACAGACACTTTCAGGAAACTTTTACATCTAACACAGCTGCATCAGTGAAGAAAGAGCTCTGCTGTTCTCCAGCCATTAGAAATCACAGGGAATCTACCATGGTTACCTGTAGTAGGAAAGGACTATGTCAGCGTTTTAAGTTCAGCATTTCTGTCTTGCACTTACAAATTTTGCATTTGAAGGAAATCAAAAAGCCACCTTAAATATTCACATACGCATGAATGTGGTTTTGTAAACATGAAGGATCCACATAGAATTAGATGGCATGGCTTGATGTGACTCTTGAATCCTTTTTTTTTTTACTATTTCTAAGCCTTCTGACACCAACTATCTATAAATCAAAATTGAAAAGTAGGAAGTTTAGGAGCTCACTACTGTGGTTTGAGCTTCAATCAGTGCTCAGCTTCAATCACCTGCTCAGTTCAGGTTTTGTGTAAGCGAGAATTCAGTACTTTTATATCGAGCAAGAGAAACAGAATTAGATCTTTCTAAAGGCTTTAAGCTCCCAAGTCTTTTATATTGAAAATGTTCATGGAAGTCAATGGGCATTTTCAGTTCCAGAGGAATGCAGGGTTAAATCTAGAATCTACCTGTTACCAACTAGATAACATAATAATGAAAGTACACAATGTTACATTACATCCAAATATCACACTTAATTCCCCAGTTTTAACACCTTACTATCTGCAGTAAGAGCTTGCAGCTCTGAATAATTATTTGGTTAGATTTATATACACTGTAAAAGGGGCAGTAACACAGCCGTACAGCTACAGAGCACAGCATAAATTGTAGGAATTCACAGTGTGGGCTCTATTTCTTTAAAATTCACAGTGTGGGCTCTATTTCTTTTAAATACTATGAATAATTCTACAAAACACTGCAGGATCCCGCTCTCTGAACCTCAAAGATTTCTGACTCCTTTTGGAAGCACGATTGGTGTACCTGTGTCAGTGAGGGTCAGGGTGTTTGAGCATGAACAGGAGCTACAGACGTGTTGAATCTCACACTATACATCTCAATCTTAGTGGGTAATGGCATGTTCTTGTCTCTTGTGCCCCAGCTAGGACACAGGTACTGTACTTTGTGGTTTGCACATTTTAAGAAACTGAGGATGACAACCTTCTGAAGGTGGCAAACTGCTCCGAAGCAGTGGCAGAGCTTGAAACAGCTGCAGAAAATCCCGGGAGGCCCTTGCTTTATGTGGGGCACTGCAAAGAAGTTGTTTTGTCATACCAGCTCCCTCAGCACATCCATAAACCTTGCAAAGTAAGTTAGCTCTTTCTTTGTTCTCGTTACTGTTCACCTTCCAAATGCTTGCATTTTATTTGATCTTGCAGGCATTTGCTATTACTCTAAATTAATGCTGCCGCATGCAATACCAAGCTGACAGAGAAAATGTTTCGACGCAGTTTTAGTTCACTACTGTTCCAAGTTCATAAAAGAAAAAGGAGCAGGCGGCCGTGAGGGGAGAGGGGCGGGGCTCTGAGGGGTGGGGGCGGGGCTATGGGTGNNTATGGGTGAGCGGGGCTCTAAAGGGAGAGAGGCGGGGCTCTGAGGGAGCGGGGGGGGCGGAGATGGCGGAGAGGGCGCAGGTACCGGCGGAACGGCAGCGACGCGCCCCTGCCGGGACTGGGGTGTTTTGTGTTATATTGTTCTTGTGAGCTGCCGCCAAGGGCCACAAGGATGGTGAGGGGTCTGGAGTAGCTCGCTTGTGATGAGAGTCTGCGGCAGCTGGGCCTGTTTAGTCTGGAGGAGATTGAGAAGGGGTCTCATCAATATATTTAAATATCTCAGAGGTCAGGAGAAGGGAGCAAGTCTGTTTTCACTAGTGCCCGGTAACAGGACGAGGCGCAATAGCCATAAACCACAACAGAGAAATTTCCACCTCAGTATGAGGAAGAACTCAGTGCAGAGCACTGGGCTGCCCAAGGAGGTTGTGGAGTCTCCCTCTCTGGAGAGACATTTGGAGACATTTCAAACCCACCTGGACGTGTTCCTTTGCCACCTGCTCTGAGTGCCCCTGTCTCGGTTGGGGGATGGACTGTATTACCTCCAGACGTCCCTGCCAACCCTAACTAGTCTGTGATTTTGTGTAGAAAAGGATGTGGTGTTGAAAATGCTGTGTGTATATATATATATGTATATATAAAAATACACCTGTGTCACTGTCGTTCCCCCAGGCAGCTCAGTGGAGAGACACTGCCTGCCCCAGCGAGGCGGTTCCTCCAGCAGAGACTGCGGAGCCCCGTCTGTCCCAGCCCAGCCCGGTCTGTCCCTCACCCGAGCTGCTGCTGGTGAGTGCCTTGTCACCCTCTGACCTCCCCCCACCTCGCCAGGTTTCACTTGGTTACGGACTCTCCTTTATAAATGTATGATTATTTCTTGGTGTGTTGGGTTTGTGTGGCAAGGCTTTGGTAGTAGGCAGCTATAGGAGTGGTTCTGTGAGAAGCTGCTGGAAGCTTTTCCCATGTCCACTAGAGCCAATGCCAGCCAGCTCCAGGACAGACCAGTGGCCGGCCAAGGCTGGCCTCACCAGAGACAGAGGTAGGATCACTGGGACAACAGATTTAGGGTGGGGGAAGAAGGAAACCATATGTCAGGAGATGGAAGAGGGGTGAGGATATAGGAGACAGTTCTGCAAACAGCAAGGCCAGCAGAGGAGAGGCAGGAGGTGCTCCAGGTGCCAGAGCAGATTCCCCTGCAGCCTGTGGTGATGCAGCTCATGCCCCAGGGGCCCATGGAATTCACAATGGAGGAGACAGCCATGTTGAAACAGTTCATGGAAGCCTCCCTCGAGGGAGGGACCCCATGCTGGGGAAGCAGGGTTAGAGTGTGAGTTTTCCCCGAGGTGGCAGCAGGGTCTGGCACAGCATGAGATAAAATGGCTGCAAGGACTCTTCCCCGTTACCCTGTGCTCTTGGGAGGAGGAGGTAGAGAAAATTGGGAGTGAAGTTGAGCCTGAGAAGAGAGGAGGGGTGGATAAAAGATGTTTTGAAATGTAGTTTTTATTTTGCATTATTCTACTCTGATTTTATTGGAAATTAATTATTTCTCTGCCCAAGCTGAGACTCTTTCGCTCATGACAGTAATTGGTCGGTGACATTTCCCTGTGCTCATCTTTCCCCACAAGCCTTTTGTTATATTTTCTCTCACCTGTTCAGCTGAGGAGGGGGCTGACAGGGAGGCCTTGGTTGGCCCCTAGCATCCAGCCTGGCTCAAGTCACCATAGTTATTGTTTTTGTGGTGGTGGTAGTCCCCTAATTTTTGATTGTTGAGGGAAAGGCTTGTGGTTTCCTTTCAAAGAGCACTGGGAGAGTGGAAGCAAGCTTACACTTTCCTTCCAGCAATATCACAGTTGTATTTCTCACCTTCCATTGCTTTAGGTAGTTGAAGTGCTCTGGAGGATTTTACAAATCCACAGTGTTTGCATTAATATTTGCTTTATGTGCTTGTCTTTTGCCTCCTCCCTGTTTTTTTCTTGTTTCCTGTTTTGACCTGGTTGACAGAGGTGTGGTTTCTGACGGGCGACTCATCTCATGCTGCACATCAAGAGATATAAGAATAAAATGTATTCCTCCCAAGAATGTATGAGGTGTTGCATCAACTCAGAATTTCTCCCTCAAGATAATTTCCTTCTGGTTCAGCTGCTTTGTTGTCTCCACTGGCCGAGAAGTTGCTGTGGCTGTTGTGTAGTGATTAAGCGCCTTCAGCCAGTGGCACGGTTGTGTCTTTGTCAGTACAAAAGCTTACCATTTAGATTCCCTTAAATAAAGAAACCCTCTTCCACGTGAAATGTGTTATTAAGTATTCTAAATGCTTTATGAAAAATATATGCATCTTTCACAGTGTGCTCTGTTGGTGCTCTCTGTAAATATTTTGGCAGTTGGAGCAGCGTAACACTGGGGTAATGCAGTCAGATCACAGTAAAAGGATACAGGGTGTGCTCTATGGGAAACGACAGGCTGTCAAAAATATATTGTACATCTGTTTGAAATGTACCACTGAAATTTTTGTAGTTTTTTACTTCGTGGCTTTATAAAAAGAATCTTTAGAGGAATTCAGGGAACATTTTTTTTTCACATGTTGTCTGTTCCTCATGTATTGAAGTTTGCTCTACACACAGTAGCTTACCTTTGTGATATTTCTGTCTATCCTTTATGATTTATTTTTATTGGAAACCCTGTGAAGTTGTGTTTTTATGAATCATATTCTGTAGTCTCTAGTTTTGTCTGAAAGTAGCTTAGCATGGTCCATATGTATGTGTAGAAAACACTGAATTCTGACAGTTTTTAATATAATTTCTTACTTTTCTTAAATTTTGAGACAATTCTTTTTGATGTAAATTGAATATTTTTATAATTGTTCCAATTTGTAATTACTTTCAGCAGGTCTATTAGAAAATCTGAGTACTGATCCTAGGAAGTCTTGCTGCTGCTTTATTTTTAACCACATTTTTTTCTTATAAGTGGTCTGCAGCTGTGAAAACATCAGTAAAATTTATTGTCATCATACATTTGGTCAACCATAAATCTTGATATTTGGACTGTGAAATTTTTGAAATATATTTTGTTATTAAATGGACGCTATCATGTTTATAATGGTCCTTGAAAGCTTTCTTTGCCAATAGGTTTTGTGTTTTGAATTTGACACATCTGCATATTTCCCTTCTGAAAGTAGTTGAAACTAGCACTGCTGTTTTTATTACCTCATTTGTATGATGACAAAAGAAATGTTTATGACTAAAACCAGCAACTATTGATCTTAACTTCCCATTATGGGAGCAGACAAGTGGGGCCTTTTAAAAACAAATAAGAACAGTGAATGTGTTTCTGTTTCTGCCTTAACTCTTGATGCAGAAAGCTTCAGGATTTTCTGCCGCTACTGGAGCATTTGACAGCTTGATAGCAAAATGTGTATAATAATACAAATAACAGCCTGTGTTGCTGGTGTAGTTTGGTTGGGTTTTTTTCATTCCCACTTTGATTAAAGTTGTAACTGATACACAGCACTCTTCCAGGGTACATCTGCACTGCTGTCAGCCCAGGCTGAGTAGCTGAGCTTGCTTTACGTGAGCTACGGGACAGTTGAGTCCAGTCTGATTTCCCTGCTAGAGTGAGGAGAGCAGGATCTTGGGTTCATTATGCTTTGAGTATTTGCTACAGTTGACAAGATTTGATAAGCTGTTCCTTTGTGTGAATATTTTTGGAAGCCACGATTTTGCAAAGCGTGGTGGTGTATTGTCAGACAAATGCAGATCCTATCTTTGACCACTGCTGAGGGCTCATCCCAAAGGACAGGCTTGTTTTTCTTCAGGAATGCTGGTGCTCATTTCCATTGCTGTGTCTCAAAGTTTGGCCACTCTGGAAAGTTCCTCACCAAAACTGCAGGTAGTGTGGTGTTTTTCCTAGCCAGAGGTACTCAGCACAGGTTTGGGGTTTTGAGAGTTCTTCCCCAACCCTGTAAATACAGAGGGGTTTTTGTAATTTGCTGTTTAACTTTATCACTCTGCTGCTGCTGTTTCCTGCTTCATGGTGGTTTGTGAACCTTGGCTGAGAGATTTAGGAAGATCTATTCTTTTGTTTTAGAATGTCTGGTGTGGGAATTTGATTTGATGCTGTTAATAGGGGATGCCCACAGCAGTTGGAGTAATATATTGAACAGCCAGAAACATATGCATTCAGAATAGCTAAAAATCCTTCAAAGCAAAATAAAACAGTAACAATTCTCTAGTAGCAGCCTAAATAGGCTGTCTACTGCTGGGAATAGGCATTGTTAGGATTGATTTCAGGAGTTTTTTTCCTGACACAGGAAGACAGCGTTACTAGAATTAACTCACCTTGGATTACCTCAGTCATTCATTGCAGTTAACTCTAAATGAACAGTAAATTCTTTGACACCAGTGAACGCCTATAAAAATTATTTCCTGGTATTTTCAGTAGTGGTTAAAGACAGCAATCAAGAGAAAAAAGTAATCAATTAAAATAATAATAAGCTTTTAGTCAGATGTGTGTGTAGGTTCAGCCCAAACAGACACTGTCCATAAACACAGGATTGTTTAAATGATTTATGCACCTTCAATACTTTCAGAAATTATGAAACATTGCTGATTTAAAAAAAAAATCTAAATCATGTGCTTTCTCTCCCATAGTTCCTCATCTGTCATCTGTAACAATATTTCTTATTATCTGATACCTCTGCTTGTTATAGTGGACAGTGGTGCCCCAGCCCCCTCCTTATCATAAGCATTAACACAACAAGTAGTACATTGGTGGGAATGTTGCTGCTGGGAATGTTGTTCCCAGCTCCAGGTGATGAAATGGTTTTTGGGAAGCATTCACCCTGCCCAGTAAACTGTTATGATTTGATGAGCAGATTACAGAGGTGTATCTGCAACACTGAGTTACAGCAGCTGCCTATCTCTTCAGTTTAAACTGCAATTTATAAAATATCAGCATTTTGCCTTACTAACAATTATGCCCAGTGAGATGTTGACTGACTGCTCAGTAATATGTAATTTATATAGTAGTGATCCCTATAAATACCAAAGTATTCTATGTATTGAACTTCCTAAGAGAAGATGGGGGAGGAGTACTAATTCAGTTTCCAAAATATCAGTATCAGTTATTCATGTAATTCAGCTCCCAAAACTTCTCATGTTCAACAGGTTTCTAACACCACTTCAGGAAAGCATTTATATTTTTTCTCCTTATTGAAATATGTCTTTCAATAATTGTATAATAATAGCACGTAGTGCTATTGTTTTTTCCCTACAGCTTCAGTAATAGCAGCATTACTGACTGTAGGAATATTTTTTTTTAATGCTGTGTAAATTACTGCCAGTAAAAGCAAACTAACATCATGCTTTTAACTATGTGAAGGAGACCTTCACATTAGGCTTTTATTCCATTATTTATTCCATTCCTGTTCTGATGAGACGTTGTATTGGAGACTGACTTGCTTACAGTTGAGAACAGTAATTTTTCTTGTTGAGTATATGTGGAAGTACTCCAGTACTTAATTATAAGAGAGGAAGAATAGTCTGTCCACTGAATGAACATTCTTTGCTGCTCTCTGTCTTGTTTTTCCTGACTGTGGCTCTGCAGCCAGTCCCAGGCTCCAGTACATCTTGTAGCTCAGCAGCAGCAGGGGGAGTAGTGTAGCTTTATTTGGGGGCTCTCCTTGACCGGCGCTGGAGGGAGTTGGTATCAGCTCAGAGCAGTGCTGGTCAGGCTCAAGAATCACTGTGTGTGTCAGGAATTCTGCTTTGCTCTCCCTCTGTGGGCTGGAAGCAGGATTCTGCAAGCTTTGCATCGCTGCTCTTCTCTAAACCCCAGGTCCTGCAGATGTGCAAGTGTACCTGCTACAAGCAAATTGTGCCAGGAGTTTGTGTGCTCAGGCCAGGCAGGCTCCAGCAGGAGGGCACCTGGGACTGCTTCAGCACCCAGTGCCCAGCAGGGCTTTGTCCAGTTTGCTCTTGAAAGGTTCCTCTGCCTCTCTGGGCTATCTATTCTAATGCTTAAATATTTTCATAGTGAAGTATTTTTCCTTATGATTCCCCCTGTGGATCCCTCTCACCTGGAGCACTGTCTCATGACCATTGTCCATTGTTCCTCTGTCATGCACCTCTCTGAAGGGGCTGCCTCATCTCACACCTCACTTTGTCATATTCTACATATGCTATTGTGAAATGGTTTTAGGGGATGTTTTTTCTACTTTTTTTTTCCTGCATTTCATAGATTTCTTACTGAAATTTGTTTTTTGTCAATGACAACACAAAATAAAATATCAAATATTCCTGTTTTTTCTATGACCATTGCATTTTTAGTTCATGCTCAGTTAGTTATCCCCTAAAACATGTCCATCCTTCCTAGGAACAGTAATGTCAGATCCTTGTGTATCATTCTGTTGCAACAAACATCTTGGACTTTCGTTTGACCAGGGGAAGGAGAGAGTGTAGACAGTAAATTTGAAAATGCAATCAAGTACATGGTGGAGAGAAAATAGCATAGTAATATGTATGTATTCTCATAATAAGTTTAGGAGAAAGTTAATTTTAAAATTTAATTATTGTGCAATGCAGTATCATGTTGGTCAAATTTAGATTCATGGATTCTTTTGCACCTTTAAATCTGTGTTGTTTTTACTTGCAAGTTAATTTAATCTTGTGTAACAGATAATATGTCAATGTGTTCCCATATGAATTTATGATAAAAATACTACGTTCCATGAATCTGCCCAGCTTTTCTCTAGTGAGAATGTTTTAAGGTATTGTGTTACTGCCACATAATTACAGTTGTCTTACATTTTTGGAATTTGTTGAATTAATCCCTTGCATACTTCCGTAATATAAAATTTTTATTTAGATAAGTTACTGACGTAATAAAATAAAGATTTTTAAAAGTGCACTCCTGTATATGTGTATGCAGGCTGAAGGCCAAGATCAGGCTGAAGGCCAAGATCAGGCTGACATAGGAGAGAAGGCTGCTAAAAGGACATTTCTTTCTCTTTCCCAAATTGTTGCCTTGTCAGAAGAAAATATGGAAGGAGTTGAAAAGTAAGTAGCAATGACAATACTGGAATCCATATAATAAAAAAAAAGTGAAATAAAAATTGAAGACTGTTTGTTAGATTTCTGTTGTGATGGTTATGCCATTAGTGTTTAATTGTTCAGTTAAATCACTGATACTTAATATTACTCAAAAGGTGGAAGAAATACTTTTGATTGCAGATCCAGTCTGGTTTACTGTTTATCCTATATCTCTTGACTTTGCATAGACTCCTTTTTTCCACTTGTATTTCACCTTGCTGTGGTTTCTGAATTTACAATAGCTTTAAATACACTGTAAACAAAATACTAAGATGTAAATAAGAACCGGTTGATACTGAGCTTGTTTTTTGTAAGTCTTACTGGGTAACTCTTTTTGCTGAAACATTCAAGATTCTGTACTGTAGCAGGAGTTACCAAAAAATCAAAAAGGTCTTAAAAGTTCAGCAAGGGATGGGAAGCTTAAGAAGGCATTAGTAGGTTGCCATTATGGTGCACTGGGGAAATAGGAGGCAGCCAAAGACTTCTGATGTCAGGCTGTCTTTGTCTTTCCTGTACCAACAGTCTCCCTTGTTATTAGTGTTTAGTAGCAGCTAAATTTAGGAGGCCAGGAGTTCAACCTGAGACTCCAGATTTATATTTGAAAGGTGGGGCTTTTCAGAAGTGCAAGAATTATTTAGGAGCGCTTGTATGTGCTAGCAGGTTCTTAGGGAAACTGAAAGCCAAAGGGCTGGGCCGCTGGTCTAGTTTGGGAAGGAAGAGGTGGGGGTATATAAAATCCAGCTTTGTTCCTCTGAATAGGTAACTATTTAATAGAGATTAAAATATTCCTGAAACATATTCTGTTCTTCCTATTTGTCACTGTTCTAGGGAGCAAAGGTCTTTCTGGGAATTTTTTTAAAGAAAACTGGAAAGAAAATTTGCTACCATCAAATAATAATACAAAAATTCTTTCCTTTTCTGTTTTCTCTTGCACTCTTTATATTTAGAGAAGACTGAAGTGTACAACTCACGGAGATTAAAGTGTGCTTAACGACACAATTCTTTGTGCAACTTTCTCATTACGATTAAAAAGAAAAGCACTGAAAGATCTTGTGTTCTTTACTCTCAGCTGATCACATATGTATTTATATATACACACTATGCAAGGGAAATGTGTAGTATATACTGCATCTGCCTGGAAGGAGCATAGGTACAGGGCATTTTATGCACACTAAGCAGTTCAGCAGAAGCAATAAAATTTTGTTTACCACAGTGCATCGTGTCTATTTACAAGAGCAGTTTGAGGGCCACAGCTAAGGTTGGTTAATCAGAATAGATCTGATTCCGTATGAGAGTTTTGACGTCCAGCATTCCATCTGTTAGGGAGTTTTGTACTGCTGTCCATCTCTGTATGACTTGAGCCCTACGAAGAACAAAAAAGCAGGGAGGGTAGCTAGGAAATGTAACTGCCCCCTCATTTCACAGTCATGTACAGATACTGTTGTCAGTGACGTGCCTTACAGAATACTGAAAAGATGAGCACTCAACATTGTTAGCAGAATCAGAGAAAATCTAAATCCCTGAGAAGCTCTGATTATGAAAACACAGAGTTGGCAGAAGCTTCAGAGAGAGAGGATATGGACTGTTTCAAACCTTGGAAAGTTCAGCTGGCCGTGATCCACTTCTATTTCAGGACACAGTTAAGTGTTTTTAACCGACTTGCATGTGTGCAGCCGTACAAATTTGTCATGCAGAACAAAGGAATACATGTTTTAAACAAAACTGATTGGATTATATGCTTTACTCTGTTAGCTATTGAGGCTCTAATTAAAGAAAGAAACTCGTCTCATTTGACAGTGTACTTGTACAGTGTTGGTGAAACCCCTGAAAATCTAATGGCTGCTGTCAGTAGGTCTGGGATTAATGTCCTTTAAGGAAGGATTGAGAAGGCAGCAGGGCTTGGGGAGACCTTGCCTTTTTACAGGGGGCTAGAAACTGTGGTCACTGGCACCTGTGTCTTCAGCTGTAGCTAAGGAGCCAAGGATTGCTTTAATGTGGAACTTAACTGCCTGAGACATGGCTGAAGTTATACTGGAAGAATTGAAACCAAGTTCGAGCCCCAATCCCCTCTCCCTCTGTGTGGAAAAAAGCACACAGTCATTATAAAAGACGTAACTAATTCTGTGTTTGGACAGAGTAGACATAAATGTGTCAGCAACAGTATAGCCTCCTACAAGGGAGTGTATTTTTTCATAAATTTTGCAAGTTAAAGTAAGTGGAAAAATTTTCATCATGTGCCAGTAAAACAGGATAAGGCTCTTTTTAAATGTTTTGACCATTTTGGAAGTACAATTTAAACTTCTAAATATTTTAGCTACTTCCAGTAATTATATTATATGATATACATTAATTTTCAAATATAGTTTTTCATCAAAGGCTACATGAAAAATAATCTTGAAATGGAAACAGGATCTTATTACTACTTTAAACTATCTAAATCAAAGTGGAAGTGTGATAGTGGGAAGTGGAGACTAGTTGTGTCATTTCAGCCCACAAACCAATTCCTGATGAAACACTCTTTTTTTCTCTAGAATTTTCAATGTATTTCTCTTTGGTTTTGTAATGCTCTAATTTTTGTTCATCTGTTAGTCATATCTTAACACTTTCGTAGTGTCTGCTGAAACCTGCAGCTAATTGTTTACTTTTCTATATGTCCTCTCATCATAAATGTTATCTAGGAATTGATGTAGCTAAATTCAAGAAATTATGTACATATGCAGATATGAATAATATAGCAACTAATGTTATAGGTAACATTATAGATATAATTGCATGCAGACCAAGTAAGACTTTAGAATCTGTAATTTATTTTTAATTTCATTATTTTACTCTGCAATTTTTTAGGAAGATGGAAGAATTTCTGAATCTTACACAGCAAAAGACATCTTTGAAAGAAGCTATTTTAATTGATTATTATACTGCAGGATTTTGTTGGGGTAGAGAAATGAACTTCAGTCTTATCCAGCTCTCAGGATTCATGGATCTATTAAATTTCGCCTTGGAGAACCTCAGCAGTAAGTATAATTAAGAACTGTAAAATAAATATCTGAAGTGGAAGGCAAGAATGTTTCCCAGTCATTTTAATAAAGTGATATTTAATTACAAGTAATTGTGAAATGATTTATTTTCCTCTCAAATGTTGGTATGTTAGACCTTTTGTGAAAATAATTCTTACTTGCAGATCTCAAGTCTTTTGAGTAGAATATTCCTCGTTCTTTGTTTGTACAGTGTGTGGTATAAATGGGCCAGGTCCTGAAGAGACCTTTTCTTTGCTATGGTAAAATAAATAATAATTACAGTAGAATGAGAGCAAGGAGCTTCTAAATTCCAATTCCAGATTTCTCAGTGACTGGCTCACTGTAGCCTTGGGCACATTTCTCTGCTGTTGGAGACATTCAGTACATCNTTTTATCCTTGGAGGTCAACTCTCAGCTTTCTATATGGCAAATGCTGCACTTCTGGCACAGAATATATGTTAACTAGGATTGGTGAGGGAAGTAAACTGCCATTGCTACAGAGGATGAAAAATGACAATGGAAGGGCCATAGCTCCTGTGGCTAGGAGGAAATTTGCCACAAAGCATGAAGCTTAGTCTAATGGGAATGAAATAGCCAAGAAAAAAAAAATTGTAGCACTGTCCTCTAAAACCTTCATTGTCAGAGATTCTAATGCTTGCTTAACATTCACTTTGAAGGTGATTATGTTGAGAAAAGTCCATCCCAGAGGAAGAGTGAAAGGACTCAGCAGTTTCATTCAAAAGAGAAGGCAAATATTTAAAATCAAGCTCATAGTAGTTATTGTACTCTTTCATTGTCATTTAGTTCAAGGGCCTTTCTGGCTTGGAATTTTGACAGAATATGTACGTGCTTTATGATCATTGGAATTCCAGTTGTCCTTCCTGTCTCCAATGAGAAAGTATCTTAACATATGCTAACTATATTATTATAACAATGGAGCAGAATGGAAACCCATCAGAAATTAGTTTTATGAGACCATGTAATACATGTGTACACGACAGGCTGGTGGCACAACCAGTTATTAAAGCTGACTGATGTTTTTCAGGAATGTCATCTTGCATTAAGCTTTGCCAAACTTTTAACTCTTTAAGCTGTTTTGTGGCCCTGTGTGCTTTTGATGAATTTTTATATATAAAATTGCAACTGAACCAGTTCAGTGGTCTTGCAGACAGAGGCTGTGAGAAAAAGAACCTATTTTGTGTCATTTTTGGTTTTTTTTTTTTTTTTTTTTTAACAGGTCTAATGCCTGGTGGTGCTTTGAGGTAAAGATAAAGGTTTGGCAAGCAAATGTTTTGAATTTGCATTTTGCTGTCCTGTGAAAATCCATTTATATGTGACTAAGGTATACATGGTTTTTGGAGAAAGAAAATGTAGTTTTCAAATGCTTGGAGGAAACTTCTGTATTTACCTGACATCCCAGGGCTGAGATTAATTTTCTTGTAATTGCCAAACATTTCAACTAAAAGCAAAATTTTAATGTGTACTGTATTAATGACCCTTTCTTTTCTTTTCCTTGCTCTGGACCCAGTCAGCCTGGAGAATTGACTTGGCCATAATAACAAGAGTAGCATTGAGCAGGAAGAATGGATTTAGAGAAGGAGGGCAGTGGAAATGCATTTAAGGCTGGTAAAGCAGCAAGGAAAGCTGGAGGCCTTGCTGGATAGGGAGTCAGAATGAGTTACAGGATTTGAGTCTCTCTATCCATGGAGGGTAAAGTGCTCCTTACCTCAGAGAAGTGCTGCATGAGTCTTCCTGAGACAGGTGGTTGGGACTGAAAATCAGGTGTGCAGAGGAGAGAGAAAATATGGATGAGTTGGCAACAGACTCAAGGCCTGGGTGATCTGTTATGTGCCTTCACTTCCCTACAAAGGGTGTTATTTCTGGTTCTGTTGCTTTTCCTCATTTCCTATGGCTTCTATTTCCTCTGCATTCTCTGTGTTTCTTTCTTGTCCCTTCCTGTATGGCTATTTATATTGTGCTGCCTCTCCTACTGAAAAGTGAGGTGAAATTTTCAAGCCTTTGATTACTGTACCACTGAAGGGCAAAATATAAAAGAGCAGAAGTCTTCTAAATATTTTAATTTGTTTTCTGTACAAGAAAACCCAAGGAGTTTATCAGTAGAGACATAAAGCAATGAGGAAAATAAATCTATTTCACCACTGGTGGATATTTCTCCATTTTTTTCCTGTAGATTTTCCTTCCATAAAAGGAAAAAAAAAATTGTATTTGAAGGTTTTTGTTTGGGGATTTTTGGGTTTTTTTTATACTTCCCATGGTTCTAGTGATACCAGACACTGTGTGCAAATCAGAAAGATGAATCCTTTCTTTTTATAGGTTCAGCAAGCACTGCTACACATCAGATTGTCCTCTTTGTCAGGACAGTTATCAAAGAGACTTTAAATTCTAATTCAAACCTGTTTGGGCATTTGGTTTTGATTTCCAGGGTAAAAATGTAAAGTAATTATCAGGTTTAGAAGGATGCAAAAATGTCTCCAAGTTTGATATATGCAGGGTCTTATGCATATTCATGTTTAATCTATTATGACTGTAAGCACTTTAAAATATTCTTCGCCCTTTTTAATATCTGTTCCTGTATTAATGGCTTATGTTGCAAGGGGCATGGTCAGAAGAACAATCTTTTACAATTCATAAGCAGTTTAAAGAAAAACATACTCTGCCTCTCAAATTTGCATATTATTCTGCCTGTGGTTCTCTCAGCATAGGTAAGAGGTAGTGTCTTGAACACCCATTATTGTGATCATTCCATTGTGGAGGCAGAGTGGTGGTTTTGTGGTGGAATTTTAATGGACTCTCTATTGATGAGAATAATGGCAATAGAAGCCTTTGACTGCTGTTGGTTTTTAAGTTTTTAAGTGATGGATCCAAGCTTGGATAGCTAAAACTTCAAGAGGTCTTATAATGAAAATGGTCCCAAAACCCCCATCCCACCTTGTCATGTTTATACATGGTTTTTGTTCCTTGGGATTACTTTGCAGGCAAGCATATGACCTTGGGAGAAAATTTAAAAGAACTTGACAAAGCAATGACTGGAATAGGAGAAACTGAGTCAGAAGAAAGATCACTCTTTGACCTGAATTTATTCAGCACTGAGCAAGCCAAAGCAATCATTGATTTCTTGGTTACCAGGTATTTATTTCTACAGAATCTGTTCTTATTTCAGTAATCTAATATAATGGCAAAATGACTAATAAAATAACAGTAACAACAATAACAACACCAACAATTTTATTATTGTTATTACACTATTACTATTACTAGTATTGTGCTGTTATTTTACTGGATACCATCCTACTGTGCCAACATAGTTCAAACACCAAACTTTAAATCATGAAAAAGAAGAGAGAATACGCAAGGAGCAGTAAAGATCTGGCCTCAGATGTCAAAGCCCAGAAAATAAATGTAGACTGGAAGTTTATCAAAATGTAAGATTATGCTAAAAGTATTCCTTTTGGATTTTGTTTCAAGTGATAAAAGAAAAAAGAATGGTGTATGGACAATATTCTTGTTTTGTTTTTAAAAGCTATTTTTAGATTCCATCTGAATAAAATCGTAAATATTATTTCTCTTATTTAGATATTATTTAGAGTCTGTTACTCTAAGTATTTGTCTGGCCTTGACAGTTATAGTGGACTAAAATGATTTAAAGTTTTGTACTTATAGAATTAAGGTTCTGATCATATAGCAGTCATAAAAATAATGCATTTCAAAATCAGCAAAAATCCAGTATGTACGTGAAGAGGTTTTGTGATAGGTCTCAGCTTTTAAACAGAGACACTGAAAGAGATGCAAACAGCATTCAATTAATTATTTATTTGAGAAAAATACTGAGTCTGACAGCACCAGCAATGCCCCTGTATAAAGTTTTTGCTGTGTGGTAATGTATACACACCTTCTTCCACGGTTCAGGCAGTGTCTGTACTGACATACCCCTGTTTGCAGTACATGATGGACAGAGTGGTTCCCAAGCTGTTTAACTGTCCATGAATGTCAGGGGCAAGGAGATGGAAAATTACTAAGTTATTCCTGTAGTAGAAGCTCATCCACTGTACTGCAGCTGTAGCCCTTCAGCCCACCTTCTGACCCAAAAGGGGGTGGGGGCATTTGTGGCAGATGGGCATAAAAATTGAGTTAGATCATGACTGAGCCATATCTAAATTTGTTGGGAATTATCTGACTGTTCTTTAAGGAAAGTTTAACACAGCAGAGAGGGGGTTTTTAGAGTGTTTTCTTGAGTGCAGAGAAGTATTTTCTCTTGAAGAAAGGTGAAATACTAGGGTAACTATTAGCCTTCCAGTTTAGAGTACTTGGATTCAGATGGGGTTGAAACCCATTGCAGGCAATTTCACTTACGATTGGGCTATAAAATATGTCTCTTTCTTCTGCTCTCTGATTTTTTTTCTTTTGTTTCTTTTTCACGGAAAATACAAAACACTTAAAGTTCTTCCCATAAGAAATGGGAACATCTCTTTAAATCTCAAATTTCTGTAGTCAAGGCAAACTAATGTCCTGCCAAGTACTAGCCCTAAACTAAAAGGAAACTTGGCATTTAAGATGTCTCAACTCCTTTTACTTCTGTCTTCCTGTCTGTCTTTTATGTATTTATATGGAACAAATATTCTTTCCAAAGAGCATGTCTGTGGCTCTTGTGTAAATTATCCACTGAGAGATATCTTGTCCATGAAGTAATTCACTTCACAGTCAGTAGAATTTCATCCAAGAGATTAGGTGCTCCATCCTACTTCCACCAAAGTATTAGCTGGGCAGGAATACAATCAAGCTGCAAAACGTTTGCAGTAGAATGGTATTTGGCCACCAAATATGTGGTTGTATGTCCAAACTGCTCAATTTATTTATTCAGTGTGCTGTGGTGACATCATGGATGTGCACACGTACACTGAAAAGTATCATATGTGCCCAGTTTATGCAATCCATTATTTCAGTCACTGGAGTAGTTTTTCTAAATAAGAATGGAATTGGCATACTTAAATAGGTGTACTTTAAACTTTATGAACTCAGTAATAGGTTGAGTTTTATTACAATTCAAATTAATGTATGAGTTCAATACATTTTTTCTTGTTTAATTTTAAATTATAAGCCTGTAACTTTTTTTCTACTCAAGACAGTATGACATGTTGTAGTTCAGATCACATTTTTACAGATGAGCTGTAAACCCACGGGATTTATAATGGAAACAGGGACAAATGCTTAACCACATTGGCACAAACTGTGCAGCAACTACAATGACACCTTCAGGTTTGGTGGAAGGTGACAGTTATCATCTTTTTATCTTGTCTCCTTGGGCAAACACACATCCACATAGCTCCTGACATTTTCTTTTCAGGAAGCAGTGGAGCTGGGGAAATATGTCATTGTTAATCACCCTCAGGTTCTCATATGACATCATAAGAGGGTCTATTCTTAACAATATTACTTACACAAGTAAAATTATTTCTGTGTAATTGCTGGAAACACTGGTATGGGATTTTTTAAATTGTTCATAACAAATAGAAACAAAAATGGACATTTTGTATAATACCTGATAGAAGAAAGAAAATGACGGTATTTTTTCTTAATAAATGCTGATGTCTAATTTATGTAATTGGATTTAAAGAGCATTAAATGGAGGAATTTCTTCCTTCCTCCACAGGATTAGCAGTGCCAGGTTGAATAGAGAGATCTGTTTAAAATAAAGACATAAAATTCAGAAGTGCTAAAAATAATTACTTATATTTTGGGGTATATATTTTAAATTATGCATACCTGTAACATAGTCTCTAAAGAATATCATAACACGTTTTAGGGGAGAAGGGGAGGGAAAAATACTGACCTCTAGCTGCTGTAAATCTGGCTTATTTCTAAAGCACTAGGATAAAAGAAATTAAAAATTTTGAAATACTAATTTTTGCCAATCCAATTGGAAGGATATATGTCTTATTTCCTGTGTGTCTGTGATGTTCATATAATATTTTTTGTCTTGTTTCAAATAATTCCTGTTAGAATTTTACCAATTGACAGGTGCTTATGAAAGGGGACATATATTTACATAAATCATGTGAGTCATTTCCAGGTTAAGTCCTGAACTCTCTTTAAACATAATTTCTGTGTCTCCACTGAAACATGTCAGGAATTCTTTGGGGAAGTGCTGCAATAAAAATGTACTTAAATGAAATTGCAAGTAGTGTAAGAACCTAATTAATTGCCTGTGTGCTTTGGGTTTGGGGGAAGGCAGCCTCTCACTGATGGCAGCCGGACTTTGTACATGGGCCTTGCCCGTACCAGGCCAAAGGTGCTGCTGGCACAACTGATGGGTCTCCCAAGGAAAGAACCTGTGTCCTGTCCCTAGCCAGAAAGCACAGGAACCCATTACAGATGTTCCCTGCAAACATTGCTGTACCTTCCAGGGATACAGCAGGCAGGACTGAGATAAATTCTTGGACTCATCCTTCAACCTGGACTTGCTGTGAAATCACAGAGCAGTGTTTTAAATCATATGTCAAAGTGACGGGACAGAAGCCAGGAGTTCTGTATCAGGATTGTAAGAGAAGAACTAATTGTAACAGATGGAATGTGACAAACAAAACTTTTGGCTAAAGAAATGCTTTATCATTGATCATTAGGAAAGGAAACAAAGAAAATTATTTAAAACACGTGAAATGGAAAGCCATACGTGTTTTAAGATAAATATTTTACTCCATTGACAAAGTCTATTTAAAGTTACTTTTGCTGTAATACACAAAACTGCTGTGTGTTAATCTAGTTTTTTAGTTTTTCTTTGAGGAAATACTACACTGAAGTTACTAAGTGACCTTGAGAGAATAAATACTTGTATTCTTTATTGTTTTGGTGTTCCAAGATCAAACTTTCTCTCGGTACTGGCAGCCCATCCCAGAATCTGAAAGCTGATTCGGCTTTGTTTCCTTCTTGTCTGCTATTGCTGATAATAAAAGCATAAGTATCCTGGTGATAAGTGTTTCAGGAATTACTTTTTTCAGGGTAGAACTTTGTCTTCTCAGAGTTCAATTTCATAAGGACTAAGTGGATGTATTTTTAAGTATCACATTGTATTTTCTACAGCCATCTGATAATAAATCCTGCAAACTAAATATGCTGCTTGTTGTATTTGAAGTTAAACAACTGTTTCTTTTTAAAATTTGGAATGTTACCATGCTGGAGGGTAATTCTTAGTTTAACAAAACTTTTAATACTGCTAGCTTTCCAAAAACTTACAGCTGTAATAGCCTATATTATCTTGCTTTTCAGCTTATTTAAACACTATAAAGCCTATGAATACCTCTTCCACAGTCGTAGAGAAGAACCTGTGATAAGTAATGAGGTGAGTCATTTGTATAGATGGAACTCATTATGCAGAGTTACTTAACGAGTGCACCATGGCATATGTTTTATATTGCTCAAAGCAACTTCATGTCAACATCCCTGCATTACTAATGTAAAATGGCTGATTAAAGAGCGCAAGTTAAGATGTTTTGATCCTCATATTCAAAATTAATTTGGGATTTCAAAAAAGTGTAAACGCATTGCTTGGTTAAGTCGTTAGTTGTGTTAAATCAGGGCCACTTTTGTGTAAGTATTTGTAAGTTGATGCATGTAATTTGAATTAGCAGCATGAGTCTGACTCTGCTTTGAAATCAGCAATCAAAATCAGAAAATGTTGTGTGCCGTGCCTAGTCTGACCACAGCCCTAATGGAGATGTATGCAGGTCCGTGTACAGAGTTTTGTTTCTACTGTAGCCACCAAGAGTTAACTATACTGACTATAAAGAAAGAAGCAAGCTAGAAACTGAGCTTTTTGAAAGAGTTTGGTTAAAAACAGTGAGTTGGCTTCACAGCAAGCTTTGTCATGTGTTCTAACTTACGTGTGAAAAAATACATAAGAAAATATGTTGATGCAGAATGTGGCCTTTAATCAAATGGATGGGTTCAATTAATCAAATAAACCTTCCTTTAGCCTGACAGTGCTTTTTGAGGAAATATGTTATAATACATTTAAAAATATTTGCATTTTTGTGTTAGGAGCCAGCTGATTGTCCAGAGAGGCACAGTAATGTAATATATTTGATGGTACTTATATTTTAGCTTATCAGTACACAATGAGGTTAAAACTAGTGCACTGTAAAAATTCCTTTACACTTTCAGCTGGTATTTTGACTCTGGTGATGCGGGATAATTGCTTTCCATGTTGCTTTTACGTAATCGTATTATAAAAATGACTTTTCTTGACATGGATGCAAATATTTGGAAATTATTCTTATCATTTACAAGGTGGGTTAAAATTTCAACTATGATGAAAATGGTGACAAAACTGTCAATACAAAGGTAAAACATTACTTCAGCATTACTATATGTTAGGGTGGAGGTTTTACATTAGGTAACTTGATCAATGGGTGGTTAGCACTTCTTAATTGGTAAAATTGATTTTAAAGAGCCTTTGATTAAGTAATTCTTGTGTAAACTTGAATCATGAGTCTTAGAAGGTTTTAAGCTAGCTGAAAAGAAATGTGTTTGTGTTTCCTGAAGTCTCATTTCTGGGTGGGTGAGATCATCATGCACTGTCCCAGCCGCAGGACAGGGGTTGCCCTGCGCGGGCTCTGCTGGGGAGCAGCACCTCTGGGGAATGGTAGAAATGGATTTCAGGGAGTGACTTTGCTGATGATTCATCCAAGCAACAAATGCCATCTGCAGCTACAACTGTCACAAAACCCTCCATGACAATCTTTAGCTGTAACTCCTTTACAGCCTTTTCTTACCTATGCTGCCACATCACTTTAATGTTTTGTATTCTGAGCTCCATGGCAGCGAGCTTTTAATTTGTCCAACTACACTCCAACACCCAAGAAAATCAATACTTATATTCTGTTAGAGTTCATTTTGATAGGGTGATGCATTGTTCTTCAATAAGTAAAAGTTTAAGGTATTGAAGCTGCACATACAAATTTATGGCATTTGCACTTGCTTTATGTGTTAAAATGTGAGGAGAGGAGAACTCAGCATAGGCTTCAAGTTATTTTACTGTAGCTTTCTTTTGTTTAGAAATTCTTATGCATAAAAGAGATCATTACTTGTATTTTGCAGTCCCTTAGATGAACAGAGCTTTTGGGCTGTCATGGCTTGGTGTGTGTGTCTGTGGCAGCATCACACCAGGGGTCACTTGCTCTGCAGTGCATCTGCCCAGGGAACAGGAGATCAACAGCGAATTCATATGCTGAAAGTAGATAGTAAATCTGTGCTGAAAGTTTGGCTGCTGTCCTGTTATGTAGAACCAATGTCTTACCAAAAGAAAAAAAAAAACAAAACAAAAAACGGCCACTGCAGACACACCACAGCCCAAAACTGGATGTGATCCTGACTCTAAGCTGTGTGCAACTAACGTCTAAAAAGTTTTCCTTTAGCTCCAGTGATAAAAGCCTGTTCTTTTGGAATAGGACACTGTAAATTGTAATGGCCAGATTTGCCTAAATAATAAGAACCACAGTGTTCCAAGAGCTTAACTACAGCATTATCTCCTTTTGCAAATGAACACTTTGAGACGAGTCAGTGAAATGACTTGCTTCAACGGAATTGATTTGCTTCCACTGAAATGGCTGTAGCTCAGCGAGTATGTGTGCCAAAAGAATTACCTACGGAATAAAAGCCCAACAGCCTCAGGAGAAGATCTGCTTCTTTAAAAGAGATGCAGCTACAACAAATAAAAGCTGTACTCAGTGTTGTAATGGATATCCTTTTAGGGAAACCACAGTGTGTGTTTTCCAGAGAAATCTTATAGCGATGGGTTGTAAAGTCATTGGAATTTTTTTTTTTCTCTAGCACAGGCAATTATACAGTGTTCTCAATCAAGTTTCCTTTTTCATCTTTCACTGCAGTTATTTCCAAATGACCCTATCATTTCCTGTGCAGAATAAAATCAGACAAGAAAAGGGAAATGACTCAAAACTCAGATTATGCATACAATATCTGTGGTCATGCCACTTAACAAAATCTAAGTTATTTAAATGTAGCACATAATTAGTGGAGCTTCACAGTCTGATTAATATTCTGCATTTGATGCAGCTAGCATAATAAAGCCACCTCTGTAAAACACAGACAGTGTTCAAGTCATAAAGGAGGTAACAAATGCCAGGCTAATTTAAATGTATTTTTTTTGCATTGGCTAAAGCCTTTAAATCTCAAACTGCCTGAGGTGATCATATTGCCTAGGAAAAAAAGGTTAAAACAGAAAGACATGAATGCTTGGTTAGATGATAAAACACACATCACACTTCTAACCTATTTTGACAGTGTTTAAAATTTAAAACTTGCCTTTCTAGCTATCAAATCCCTTACTTCTCCTTCATTCCAGATCTACAAAGACCTATATGTTATGTATGCATGAATACCTGTTAGAAAACATGACAGTACAAGGAATTGCTGAGAAGTGTTAAGATTGCCAAGTAAATTAATTGGGTTTTTCTCCTGTTACTATTATGAGCAGTTCCTCCCATTTAGAATGAATACAGAAGAAGCTTTGCTTTAGCTGTTCTGTGGCTATAATTCAAAATAAAATTCCAGTACTGCTACCATACCAGAGTTCTTCAGGAATATTGCTGTTAAAGATCCTGGTTTTTTTTTTTTTCCTTCTGCCTGTTCTGGACATTTTGTTCTCTAGCTGTGATTTAGGACACCTATATTAGCTCACAATTTCAAGGAAAGGAAAAAGAGTACAGACTAAATCTTGATCTGCAGGGATTCAATGAGCAATTCCTATTAACACGTCAGACCTTATAACAAAGGTTTAAATTGTTAATACATGAATTGTGTAGAAGTTTTTATTCTTTTCTATTTCTACATTTAGTTAATCTATTTTGCTTTGATAGGATGATATATTACAACATATCTTGCAATTTTTTATCTCTCATTTACAAATTGTACCTTATACTGCAGTTGATGTTTTTTGCTGCTTTCTGTTGTGTATTTTTGGATGGTATGACGCTAAGGTCTTTTGGGATTATGTCTGCTTTGAAACATTTCCTAATAAAAATAATGTGGTTGGTAAATCTAGTTTTATTCCTAGTTGCTTTAGCTAGCCTGATGGAGTAATCTGCTATTTTATGGCCCAGATGACTAGCTAAGTTTGACTTCTTGAAATAGTAGTGTACAATGTAATTTTCTTTAGAGATGTCACAGTGGGTCAGGTTGCAATAAAAATACCGAAGATTAAATTTAATGGCAGTGCAGAATCACTATTATAGTAGTCACTAGATATCATCCTCTGTACTTAGAATCCCAAATTAGTTTCCAGTAATGCTTTTGTTCCATGTACTCCTTACCTTCTGAAGCATTAAGCTTTTGGACTGGTCCTTATCCAGTTGTGGGATGGGTTGTTTTTTTTTTTAAGTTTGAACGAAATCCCTTCTCTGTTTGAATTTAAGGAGGTGGATAGGAAGAATATGCTTTCTGAAAGCTAATAGTTGTGGGTTTTTTTTTTCTTCTGATGGCAAAGCCCTAAAGTCTGGGACTTGACTTTGATATGTAATCCTCATTAGGTGTTGCATATTTAGATTGGTTAATCAATCGTTGTTTAAACAAATTTGCTCCATGATCTCTTGAGAACTGTGTTTTAGAGATGTATGAAACCAGAACATTACCATAAGCATATCAGTTCCCACTACAGAAACTCGTTCCCCAGCTAATGGAGTGCTTTTCAAAGCCTGGAGGTTTCAGATATTTTTAGTGCCTAAAAACCAGTGAGTTGATTTTTTGTAGCTTTGTTTTCTAAATATCACCATGGCAAAGACATCAAGAAGAGCATAGGGCTGGAAGGGATGTCTTCAATTGTCAGCTATCTTGCTGCTTTCTTGTAGGGAAACATTCATAATCCTCTTCAGAAACCTGTCAAACTCCAGTTAAAAAAGTTAACTTTTTATTGTCTTTGCTCTTTCAGTTCAGAAGTTCCCTGATGCCTGGTTTCTGTAATTGTTATAAAACTTCAATTTTGATCTGAGTGTATTCATTACAAGCTTATGTGCATTTGTCCTTGTGCCAATTTGTGCCAGTATTGACCTTTAGCTCTTGTTCCATCCTCAGTGTTTATTTTTCTAGTGTATAAAGAGACAGCAATCTTATTGTCAGCCTTCATTCATCTAGACTTAGAAAAGCCAGCCTTCTGTAATCTTTGCTTTAAAGGTAGACTTTGATACACGTGTGCTTCTATTCGTACCAGCCTCTTGTCATCCTGTTGGCCTTCTTCTATAATTGTTCCACTTTAAATCAGTTCTGATAGAACATAAGTGACCAAATTGACATAATATTGTTGCTGAGATAAAAGCAAGGCCTTGTAAAATATCAATAGTGCTTTCTTTTCCTCTGCTGGGAATAGCCTACATGATAGGTCCTAGAAGCACATTTTATACCTGTATCATGTGGCTTTCTCATTGTACATCTGCTATTCTAGTTCTCCTTTTTTTATTGTATTTTCTAGCTGAGGTACTCCCAGTGCACCGTAGGCTTTAAAAAAAAAAGATGTCCCCACAATATCACCTCCTAATTTGTCATTGAATACAAGAGTGAATAGACTTGAAGGGCATTCAGTCCCATCTGTGTGGTATTCCTGCCCACTCATAAATTGGTCATGTCTCTCACATTGCTTTTGTCTAGAAAATTATTTATTTAATAAACTATGAAATTAGTCTGGCATCATGTATCTTTGATAAACTGATGTTGTGTTACATTCCATTTCTCTTTAATTTCCATGCTCTTATTTATTTTTTTTCTTCAAAACATGTTCCTCAAGCCTTTACTGCTATGAAGATCAAAACTACAGCTTCAGGAGTAGGTTCATTATTTTCTGATTATGGATGTTTAAAACCCGTACTTGATCTTTTGATGTCTGAGGGGAAATTTTTGATGTCCGTTACAGAAGTGTGCCGTACCCAAGTCGGGATTACTGAAGTAAGCAGCTGGAGAGCCAGTGGGTTTTTGACAAAATTCACAGTATCCAGCCCTTTGATCTTGAGGCCTGCTATGGCTGTAACCAGAGATCTTGAAGGACTTGTGATTCATCTGAATGAAAAGTGGAGTCGGTTGGAATTGTATGCAATGCTCCTTCAAATATTTAAGCATCTGTTGTCCAGTAGAAACAACCTTTGTTTTCCAAAGATTTCATACTCATTTGTCACTAAGGGAGCTACACTGACCTTTAGCAGTTACGTTTCCATGTAGGCCACATGCTGTTGGTCTTCTAATGCAGTTTTAACATTCCTGAGTTTTGGTAGCTGAACTGCTCTGCCTAAAACCTGGTGAGAGCTCCAGAGAGCTGGAGGAATTCATAAGCCAGTGCTGAGTACTTTTACAATGCTTTAGAGAATGATTAACAAAACGTTTTTTAAATTATTTTCTTAGGAAACATCAAATACAAAACAAGCCTGCCTTTTAACTCAGTAACATGCGTGAAGTCACGAAAGAAAAGAATTCAGGCAGGACAAGTGCCAAATAGCTGACATGGGCTGTGCCTTCAGTGTACTGAGCACCACGGTTCTGACCCAGCCAGCCTTTCAACAAGCGCCTCTTTTTAACAAATTGGGAACTTTAATTTCAATGGACCTATTCACATACACAGAATTAAACTGAAAAGTGACTGGGGTCACATTGTTCAGCACCCTAGAGGATGAAAAGCTAAAGATACTAGAGAAAAAAAAAAAAATTGAGGCTCATGATCACTTTTTAGTTCAGTTGTACAGTTGACAAAGCATCACAGTTTTTGACTGTATGATGTTAGAGAGAGGGAG
Source organism: Aegithalos caudatus (assembly GCA_013389925.1). Lineage (NCBI taxonomy): Eukaryota > Metazoa > Chordata > Aves > Passeriformes > Aegithalidae > Aegithalos > Aegithalos caudatus. The sequence goes on along the minus strand of WEIU01012710.1, from coordinate 64,163 downwards.
GAAAAAAACCCTTGAATTCTTGGCAGGAAAACATTTCTGGAACTATGCAGGAATTAATATATACACAGACGTGTTTTATGAGTTTTTAAATTATTTATTTAGAAAGTGGCTTGATTTCCACTTTCTGTATGTTTGTGTTTGTATGTATGTAAACATACATAGTTGTGATAAGAGCAGTCTTGTTTATTTGCTGGAATGCAGGGCAGCTAGGAATTGTAGGCTTTGACTGGAAGGATAGTCAGTACATTAATGACAGCCTGTTTCTGCTATTCATCAGAATGTTCTATGACCCAAATGATGAAGTGCTCTATCAGAAGACTACAGCACGTTTAAAAATGGTTATCAATCAAGATGTAAATTTTAATAGAAGACATTGAGATCAGCAGAAATGTATTGACTTGGAGAAATTTAAAGTGGTTAAGCAAAGTAACTGAAGGCAGACTATTAGGATATGATTTTTGTTTTACTTTCCTGGTATTCCAGAATAGCTCACTCTGTTGATGCCCTGTGGGGATTCTACTTGTTTAACTTGACCAGCATGAAAAAAAGTACTCGGAGTTGAGCAAAGACCAGTAATTTAGTTTCATAGGAGAATCTGAGAATTTTACAGTTTGATTTAATTCCAGTTTAAAACAAAAAAATAAACACTTAACAGAATTGCTATTCTTACATGTCTGTGTTTAAACTCCCTGACACAAAAGCAGTGCTTTTGAAGATCATTTCAGAGCCCCAGCTCCATCCTTGTGCCATGCTGCATAGTTGGCTCTGCTGGAGCAAGACCCACATGATCAAGGCGTCCTCAGCTTGCCATAGGGCATATTGCTGGGAATTGAGAAAACAGGATTCTTTATCACCAGTGTGGCAAACCATTGCAAGGGCTTTGTACATAAGCTGGTGAGAGCCAGGTAGGTTGCTGCTAGCACATTGGCAGAAAGCTATTTGCACAATAACTCAACTTTGAGAAGTTCAAAGAACGTAACTTGAAAGGAATCTTCCAAGGAAAAAAAAAAAGACACGTTTTATTTTGAGCCCAATGCATTATGTCTGCTGCAGAACGATGTTATTTTCAGTGTTAAACTCTTCAATGTAGTGTAGCAGGGACCAAGCAGTTATTCAAAAATGTGCCACATTTTGTTGATATTTTGCTGGTTCAAATTTAGCTGCCCTCTCTAAAAGCTGTTTGCCAGCAGGTATCGTTTTGGTGCCTGTACAGTTTGACTTACTGGAGGCTGGTTTTCCAGAGCAGTTGCCTATTTCCAAGATTTCCTGCATTTTTGGTAACTGGCAGACAGAGATCCGTGACCTTATACTACAATTAACAACTGTTTTATACTCATTACCTTTATCTGCAGCTTTTCATCATCTTGAAAATTAAATTGTATTTATAAAAGTATCTGTGGAATGGGCAAGTGATGTGATATTTCATGGGAATGTATTCCCACGGGTGAATATTTATGTATCAAATTCATACATCTTGTGACCTTATGTTATGAATAGCATGTTGACCTTATTCATATAAATAAATAGCATGACATTTCCTTACCATGATGATTTATAATCAATATACATTTTAATAAATTTTCATCCGTTTAGTTGATGTTATGAGGACAAATGTAATCCAAGTCTAAATAACAGACAAGTTTTACAATCCTTTAAAGTTCCTTTTTAAAATGCACCAGAAAGTTTGTATGTCTTCTAATTCCACCTTGAATTTTACAACTTGTCATAAGATACAACATAAAGCATTTTACTGAACATTGAATCTGATGTATTTGAATATTTAATTTTTAAAACATTATTTTGATTTCCTATAAATATGCTAAGCTCAGCAAAATGTGGTGTTACTCATTAGAAAGCTGAGTTTTATAGGATGTCTGGTTGGTATGTGAGGTAACTTATATTGCTACTTAGGTTTACATTTAATAAACCTTAGCTAAGAAAATTGTTTAAATTTCAAAGGAAAGATAATAAATAAAATGAGGGCATCGAATATTAATGTGAACTGTGCCTTTATTTTGTTAAAGCATTCAAAGTTAAATAGTGGTGGTCTGTTAACAATCTAGGACTATTTGGCAAGTCTCTAAACTTACTCAATAATCAAAACATAAAAGGACAATGGAAACTTTTCACAATAAAAGAAAAAGGAGTTGAGTACAGAAACCAAACAAATTATTCTCTGCTTTTTCTTGGTAAGGAGGTGAACTTTATAGGAAGGGCAGCAAGCTCTGTGTTAGGGTTGCCTTTTCCTGCCTTTGTTATAAATTACATCTGTCTGTGAAGAATCCTCTCCAGTTACTCCGTGGTTCACGGCTACGGGGGAGGTGTGCGTGTCTATCTGGAATGGGGCAGAGAGAGACAGATTGTGGGGGAGCCTTTGCATTTTACTGGTTTCTTTTTCACTGAGGAAATGCCAATTCTAAGCATTAATTTGCCTTGCTTACTAAATATAAGATTGATAAAATTCCTAAGGATCCAGCTGTGTAAATAGAATATTAACAAAACAACTGTTTTCTTCAGCATTTGTATTATTTGTTCTTTGTAGCTTGCTAGACTTTTGGAAGACTTCAGCACCATTAGGTTCAGTGTAATCATTCAAAATGTTTTTATTAGGGCTTAAATGAGGAAAACATTTGGCAAAAGGATGGAGTTTATCCAAAGCATAATGTTTGATTCTTTCATGAAGTCTGAATACACTTCAGCAATATTGTAAGGCACCAGAAATATGGGAAGAAGCTGCCAAATGGTACTGGAAGGAGAGCCATCTACATACGTGGGTGTAGTGTGCTCTCCATGCCCTCCTTCCCCTGCACCCAGGCTGAGGTAGCCCAGATGTGTCAGTGCAGGGATTTGGTTCTGGCCCCTTTCTCTCCTGTCTCACAGTCTCCTTCACCATTTGATCCCAAGCCAGGAGTCATTTGCAGGCTGCTAGCAACAGAGCAGGGTGGAAATTCTGTCCTTCCAAGCCCTTCTTCGGTGTGGGCTGATGGCCAGTTCTCATCAGCTCCAGCCCACTGAGCTTCACTCTCCTTTTCTGCTTTGGGAAATAGACTCCCAACAGCCTTAGCTAACCTAGTGCTGCCTGTGTCTCCCACAAATCCACTGCATTTCTGTGGAAGCTGAGACTTCATTGTGTGTTTCAAGCACTCAGAAAACATGGAATAGGTAGAATATACTGTATCTCCTCAGGGCAGGTTTGAAAACACAGCAGCTGGAGCCTTTTGGTGTGCTTCACAGTCAAGTGAAAAATTATTTTTGGTTTGGTTTTCCATGTGCACTGTTGAAAATTTGGTAGTGAACTCATCCTGAATCTCCTCTTGGCCAACTTAAAGCAAAGACAAGAAATACTTAATTGTTTATATACTTAATGTTTCCTTTTTCCTACTTGTTAGAGTGGGCAGACTTTGGCTGACCTTAAGATGCTTCTGTGGTGAGTGTTCACCTTTCTATTTTTTAGACAATTTCATCCTCATATTTTGTCCTCTGACTGAAAAGCCTATGTCAGAGCCCATGAAGATTCTGCAGGGTTACATTGCACATTGTGCTGTGTCCAGGATAAAACCTAAACAAATACAGATATTTTCAGCTGAAATACCTCAACTTTCTGCTTTCCACTTTTATGACAAGTGCTCCTTCTGACTTTTTGGTTGGTTCTTCAAGAATCCTACAGTACTGTAAATACATATTGCAGAAAATATTGTTACTGCTCCCACAGAACAAGGACATTCTGCATGAATTACATGCTGATACGCATATGACTATTTTCTTAGTATTAGAATTCCTGTTTGATGTGTTGTTTCTGTTCTATTCAAATAGCACTAGGCAAGGAAAAATATCTCCTCTGCAACTTGCACTGTTGTTTATTTTGAATGTGCATATCAAATTTGGCTTGTGAACACAATCTAAGGAAATGGCATAGATTGTAAGTGATAAAGATGAATGTTGCATGCTTCATTTATAGGAAGGCCATCCAAATATGGTCTCAGAGTTGTGAGAACATCCTGTGCTTGGGACATCTTGAATTTTGCATTGATCAAGGCTGTGGACAAGTTTCAGGCATTAACAGGCTGGAATTCAGGTCTATTTCTAGATTTACTGGATGTTTTGTGTTGTGAAAAGATTGCAATACATTACAACCAATGCATATAGTACTCTTGTGTAATAAAATGGAGGATTGCTAGAGATGTTCCTTAGAGATTATCCTGCTTTGAATATCTGCTTTATATTCTCTCAGCGTTTTTCTTAGCATTCATTTCGTATTCATGATGCCCATTTATCATTTTCGTCTTTATCTGTTATAGATTTAGGATCTTAACGATTTTCTTTTGTTCTTAGAAAGATATTGTGCCAGGTTTTTGTATTCCTCAGGAATTAGGATATAGTTGAAGACTTAAATTTGGAGAAATGTTAAATTACCTGTAATGGTCAGATTTCCAGTGAAGTATTGAAAACCTTTACTCTCACAGTGGACTGTTTTCATTTTTTAGCATTACTGTTGTCGTGGCAGGTCTAGAGTAAAAGGAAGTGAGGGCTAGACCTAGGTTGCTGACTTTTTTTTGGCGGGGGGAGGGATGGTTGGGTTTTTTATGTGGCCTTTTTTTCTCATTTATTTTTTAAAATAATCCTACCATTGGTCCAGTGTGGTGCCCTCCAGTGGAATTTCTAAAAATGTCAGTATGTTTCTGTTGATTTTGAGAATGACCCCTTGAGTCTATTGATACTGCATTCATGGAACTGTGCACTGAACCATTAATTTATTTTTAATAATCATGTTTTGTTTGAGAAATCAAGAAATCAAGAAATCGAGAAATCAAGAAACTGTCAAGGTGGAAGTAAGGAGCCAAATGTTACTTATTTTGCCACGACAGATTTTATCTTTTGTCTGTCCTCCTTGCTTGCAAATAGAGCTCTCTGAATTACTGAATATAAAATTAAAATCCTTTTCTTTGCAGCCCTAACACAGCCAAACACAATTGGAGTAGTTAAAGACAGGATTTCATTCTTATCTCTGTGTTTCTGAGCTACTGCTGGTTTGTCTTCAGTTCCTACTCTTGTTAGTCATACTGGTTTTATTGCAGTATATTTAATTGTCTCTTTGTTCTGATCAATCCTCAATTAAATGGGTAAATAATAAACGAAAGAGGGTACATAATCAAATTACCAGCAGTAATTGGTCAGTCCAAGCATTACTGGAACTTTATAGTGGGCAGAAAGAACAAGGCTTTGGTATCAAAGAGGCCAAGCCTTTAAAACTGACAACATAAATATGTTGCTACATTGGCACATCTTTGTGAATTTAAATTACAAATTATTGTGCATAATCAGAATCAGAGCAACTGGAAAATCATACAGCATGGATAGACTTTATTAATTTTGGATACAAATGAAAGACATTAGACAAGCTTAGAAATCTGACAGACTAGGAGAATCTTAATATTTGACAAGTGTAAGATAAAATGAGAATTTGTCTTCTGGATTGCTAGGGTTTTTTCTTTCTTTCATAGTAGTGGGAACATTATACAAACTAATAAGCAGCAAATCATAGGCATTAAAATAAAATGTAGAAGTTTGTGGTTAGGAAGCTTATTTAGGTAACAGGAAAGTTTAAAGGTTATATTTTATATGGTCAACAAGGCATGGTGTATTACACAGGGGACTGGGCTGCTCTAGGAATTGGGAATTAAGCCCTGAAGTTTTTCAGACCTTGATTGCCATTTTAATACATTTACAGCTTTGTAGACCATAACACGAGTCGGTTTTGTTTCATTTTTTCGTGAATCAATACAATTAGAAAGACAAATCTGGTTTCTTCCTTAACATTATTCTGTTAACATACTAGCAATTTTAGTAGCAAAATGAATTGCTTAATCAGATAGGTACCAATAACTCCAACCTATGAGACACACAGAATTTGTGGGTTTTTTGTGGGTTTTTTTATTATTATTTTCATTTGCTCCCTCCACCAAATCAATTGGAAAAGAATGGACAAAGAAAGGTAGCATGACTTAACAAACTAACTCCTGCTCTATGGAGTTCAGTTAGATAAAAAGTAATTTTTATAGATTTGTGCTAGTTACAGGATTGTAAGATCAGTATGGTGGGGAAAAATTAGATCTGCTCATGAAGAGTACACTAAGTTTGACCAATGCCATAATAAAGAGTGGTTTTCAGCAGGGCATTGCTGGTGTGCAGGTTGACTCTGTCAACTACTTCCCAATTAAGACCCATTTTACCCAGGCTGCATAAAATCTTCAATGTGACACTAATGTGCTCTGGAACTCTTGTCTTCAGGAAACAGTAATTTCTATTCATTAAAAACATCTTGAATTTGAAAATTAAAGAATTTGGGATGGCGACTTTTGGACAAATTTATCACACGATAATGCATGGGGGGCTTGTAATGTCTGTCCTTCTGTTACTGTTTTCAGTTATAAATTTTGAGTGAGCAGTTAAGAGTTACAGTCAACTCATCTTTCCTCAATCCACCATGCCCTAAGTAATTCCAGGGGAACTGCTAGGATTGGATCAAAAATAAACACTGCATTGCCATGGTGTGTAATGTCGGCAAAGTTTGGCCTCAAACTAGACACTATTACATTAAAAATACTCTCTCTAAAATGCAAACATTCCATATTTACAGTTGAAGAAAATACTGCTGCAGCTTTG
>WEIU01012710.1:0-52500 GCA_013389925.1 Aegithalos caudatus | reverse complement strand
ATGATCTTGTTGGTTTTTATTTCATTTTGCTGCACTGGTATTCTTCATTAGGATGCAGTTTTCACAGTAGATGGCTGTGCATAAAATATGCCCAGTCAGTACATTGCTAGTGGAGTAGTTGTCAAAAAGGATGGTAATCGATGAAAAGGAGCAGGGTGTAATGAGTGGAGTAGAATTCATCTTTATTAACTACTTGTTCCAGTCCAGTGACTGTGGTGAGGGAGCTGTCATAGTGCTGGCTCGTGCCTCAGTTTCTCCTTTGGGTGGCCACATGGATTCTAAAATCTGTGTCCCAAGGACTGTTTCCATGGCACTCTCCTGATGAACAGGTTTGTGTATCCTGTGTTACCCCTGCTGCTCTTCAGTCAAGGATGTTAACAGAAACCATGAGAGAGTTAACATATTTTGCATGTCCTGCCATTAAGTAGTTCTGGGGGGCAGTTTGCAATATTTTCATATAAGGGGAAACATTGTCTTGGCATATTCATCTCATTCCTTATTATTTCAGGAGTTCTGGTCATTAATGGCATCCTTGCTCTCACCTTCTTTTTCCTGTTACCTCTTTTACATTTTCAAATTTTCACCACCAAGACTTCCAGGGTGCTGCAGAACACCGGAAAGAGGTGTTTTATTGTGAGAACAGAAATAGTTGTTCTGTGAATGCCTCTGCAGAAAACATTATTTCAAGGACAGGTGCCAGCACAGGAATGGAACCAGGGCAGGGCTCCAAAGCTTCCCTGATTTCAGATATCCCAGTTCTGCTGGTGGGGAGTCAAGTGAAGCTCCTTCTGCCACCCACGGAAGTCGGCTCCAACCCATTTTCAAATTTCCTGTGAGCTACAGATGCCCACTAGATGGAGACACAATATTTTGTACATTAGTGGCTATACAGATGGTAATCAAACCCACCAGCTGCTGCCTGCTCATTCCGGGCACCTCGCCAATTTACTGGCAGTATGTTGACTGGGAAGCAGACAGTGACACACTTTGATCGAAAAGCTTGTATGATGATTTTTTTTTTGTTGTAATATTACTGTTTTTTAAAAAAATGATAAAAGAGATCAAGATGTGTATCTTGATCAAAGGGTACTGCTGTCTGCTTTCCCATCAGCAACTTCTAATTTATAGAAATCAGATTGCATGGAAAGCAATCAGCAAAGGTTTGAGGTCTTTCTTGTTCTCACTGCCAAGACATGCTGACAAGTGAGAAAATTAAAATCAGAGAAGGTAGGGAGAGAACTAGTAAAACACTGGTTGAAATATAATTATTTAAAGTTCATGATTTTAATAATTTTAGGGCTGTTAAAAAAATTCAGTTTAAGTGCTCAATTTGGCTTTCACTTGTATTATAAGAGCAACTTAAGGTCTTTCTCTGACTGAGGCTGTTGCTTTGAGACAAATTTACCATGGAGAGAGAAATACATCTATTAGTTGTTGTCATGGAAAAATAACCTGTCTCTTGTTCTGGGGCCAGGTTTTTCAAAGGTATCTCCTATCAGCTCTATTTCTTCCATATGGAGCTGTGCATCCAGTATGATTTATTAGGGTGTATACATGATACAATGGACACCTGCAAAGAACTTTAAAACCAGTCATTCCTATAAATGTGAAGATACTTTGTATGGAGGGACTTCAGTGAAAATTTGTCTATTATACTTGGTAAGGTCTTTTCTTTTTAAGGTCTCTAGCTGAGTCATTTTTGTTTTCAGCTCTTGATATGGACTCCTTCTTTAACAGCCTTTTTTAAATTTTATTTTTCAGTCCTTCCAGGCTTAAAAAACAATTACCAGTTGCGTGTGTATGGACTGTGTTTCCATGCATAGGTCAATATTTCTGGCCAACAAACCCAGTGACAGTGGTGAGAATTGCCTCAAATTCTGCCAATCCTTAAAACCAAAATGGAGAATCACGTGATAGAAGGACCTGGGATATGTGACATTTTGTCTAGATGGAGCAAGGGACTATTGGAGGGAAAAAGCTTGATCTAGGTAAGGAAGTGAATAGGGCCCACTTCCAGGAGTCTTCAGAGTGGTCTTTGATCTGATCTCTGGGTTATGCTCAGCCTTACTGCCTCTCCTCCACCCATGAGATGTGGTTGCTGCTTCCCAGCACTCTTGCTCTTTTCTTCCACAGCACCAGATGAAGCCCTGTGTCCCCATCCAGCCTGCCTTTCTCTATTGCCAGCCAAGCTTTCCAGCAATTAGTGATTTTCCTATCTTCTCCTCCACTTCTCTGCTTGGCAATCCAGACACATTGGATGTTCCTGCTGAGTCTTTCTTCTAAGGGTTAGATCAAAAGACAGCAACTTCAGAGTAGGCGATGTCATGTTTCTGGGTATGGCTCTGCATTCTCAAGAGAAGATGCTGCCATTGGGTGCTTGCTCCCTCTAGGTATTTATGACATTGCTATTTAGGAAAGCTGCCAAGGAAAAGGTGCTGCTGAAAGGAATAAATAAAGCCCTTTGGAATCATTGCTTCATTTTTTCCCATCAAAAGCTGACACATTGTCTTTATCTCATCAGGCAAACTGCGTGCAAACTTTGTGATCACATGTTCTCTGCCTATTTTTGTAGAACAGAGTTTCTCAGAAAGACAAAGCACAAAGGGGGGAGAGGAAAGGCTGCAGTGTACAACTCAGTGCAGTACCCTTTAGCTTCACTTATTCTATGGCTGACTCAAGATTTTCACTGCAGAGTTGGAAGAGCATGCTCTCCATTCTGAGTTGGGATAGAATTCTGAATGATTGTGGAAATCTTTGAGAAAATGTTAGATTTTTGTTGGTTCTGTTACTTGTGTGTATGGTGATTTTCTAGAAGACGTAGTTAACAGAGTTTATAAGGGATAAGGAGTTAAGAGACTGTTGTTTGGTTGGTTTTTTAATTGGAGAGAAATTATTCAGTAGAAATGCTTGTTTCTTCTCATGCATTGTTTAAACAAATTCCAAAAATCCACATTGGATTATATGATTTGTCATGAGCTTCCTAACAAGTCAAAGCAGAATGAGTTTTACGCTCTTTTTCAGCAGAAACCATTTCATGCCCCAACAGAAATGGAAATGACTGTTCTCAGAAACCTTCCAAGTCGAAGTGGGAGGAGATAATCTGTAAAGAGATGTTACCTTCTCAAAAACAACCTCACATCATCCAAGGTGTGGCTGGCTTTGGCAGTTTACCAAGGGGAAGCTTCACTAGATTTCAAATCACCCACCTAGCCAAGCTGTGCTGAGGCAAGGCTTTGTTTAACTCCTGCATTCACCAGACCAACCCTGCCCCTACCCACAGCTGCGTTTCCATCGAACGTGAATTACAGGATTATAAGGGAGAGTTGTTAAAACAAACACGGGCACTCATGCTGAGATGCAGCATAAACAGATTTATGAACGTGTACATAATGGGAAAAGCCCCTTTACAATGGGGCACGAAATCCAAGTGTCACGTAAGGAAGGGATGGTTTCTTTTGACTCACAGGCTATGGTTAAACTTCTGCAGGTTCAAGTTATATAGAAATGGAGTTGTAAAGAAGCGCCGATACCTTAGAGTTTTGTGGGGGGTTTGTGTGTGCTGATCAAATATTCTGGTGTTAAATAGACTGGTTTCATGTAGAGAGGTAATTAAAAACTCTAACTCTGAAATTTCAGAGAACTGGCTTGCTTCTGCATCCCCAAATTCGGAAATGTATGCTAATGGTTTAATTTTTATGATAAAAACATGAAAAATAAGTCCCTAAAATAGTGTTGAATCAATTTTGAATAGTGTTAAAACAAATTTGTTTTCCCATTTGTGATTAAAATGACCTACAGTAAGATTTTTTTTTAACTAGGTGTTAATTAAAAATATGGAAATGGATTTTAAAAACCTTGCAGTTCACAGTGGAAGAATTACCATAGCTGATCTGTTCTCAGAGCCATGCCTTTTCTGAGATATTTTTAAGAAGTCTAAGTTACTGGTTGTTTTTCTGCATGATTGTTTCCAAAGCAAAATGTGATTCCAATAAAAACAGTAATTGAATTTACAGTCCACAGGACAAATTGTTGTTTTAACAGAAACTTACACATTCAGGCAAAGACCTTATGTTTTAGCTCTAATAACAAAGAACACAAGCTCCCCATTTTTATGTGGCCATATATTGTGGAAAGTTTTCTAATGTGGCATTTTTTCTTTAAAAAATCTATATTGTGTTTTTTAAATTATGTGAGTGGTTTTTTCCTCCTCTTAGCTCTGGATCAATATTCCTTGGGTTCTGTTGGTTTGGGGTTTTTTAAAAGCAACCCTTTAAATGTTAGTGCAGCTATTTTCTGTAGCATCAGCTGGGGGTGAATAAATACAGACAAGCCTATCCACGTCTAATGCACCTAATGACTGAGAGGAGTTTGGAGAGAGCTTGTTCATCAGCATTTGGTGCTGAGAGAATGTGCAGAGCATAGGGCAGTTGTGTGAAGGGCTTGTCCATGACCAGTCTTGTGTGGAGAAAAGGCTGATTTCAGAGGAAGTGGGTAGGAAGGGAAGGCTGTCCAAGAGCAGTGGCAGACAAAGGCAGGAGGTGGGACCTCTTTCCAGCGTCAGGCAGTGACTGCACTTTACTGTATTAACAGCAAAATGCTATTTTTCTGCTGTCAGACTTTCTCTGCAGGAGCCCCCAGGCTCTTCTCGAGCTCTTTTTGTTCTAAAAGGTGGGAGGGATTAAGTTTTCCTTAGGTTTTTGGAATCTCGGTGCCTATTTTTTCCTGTGGCACTCCTATTTAGGTAAAGCCTGAAGTCTGGGCTGAACTAAGAGAAATCTTGTGGGGCTCAGCTCCAGGGGGACACAGGCTGCTCTGAACTGGTGTGTGCAGAGCATGAGACACACTGGAGATTCACATGTGCTGGAATCAGGCATATCTACATTAGCAGGCTTTTTTTAGAAGTCTTAGGGCTGACCCAAAGCCCTGTGGAACAGTAAGAGTTGGTGAGATATTGCTGCATCTTGGATGTAACACCTGGAAAAAACAGTCCAGGATAGTGCCAACAGCTGTGTGACTCTTCCTCTATACACTCAGGGGTGCAGGAGGAACACGTGGTGCTGGTAATCATCTCTGAGTTCCTACAGTGACCATTTGAATAAAAAAGGGAATATTTCATACTTCTCAGCATCAGGCAAACCAGGGACCCTGGCTGAGGAAGGCAGCTTTCCTAGGTTCCCCTTGGGTAAAGGTGAGAGAGCTGGCTGTGCTTGCTGCTGTTCAGGGCAGGAACATTAAGGAATTTTTAGGTTCTTAATTCATCTTAGTTACTCTAACTGTCTCAGGAGAGGCAATTGTCTTTGCACTTCCTGCAAGGAGGGGTTTAGGGGCTTGACAGAGCCCCTAAAGCAGGTGTGATGAATACCAGCCCCCTAAGCAATTTAATTCTTATAGGCCATTTTGTTGCCAAAGGCACATGATCTCATGCAAATTGGTTTTCTGAGAGTATGGAATTGCAGCAAGTATTTATGAAATGTTTTGAAGCCTGGTCCCAGAAAGAGGTACCAAGATGCACCTGGCCAAGTTTTGTTTCACATTTTTATCATAATGTTTTCAGCATTCATATTGGTTCTTTACTGATTAAATATATGTGGGAGAAGAGATGCACAACAAGGAAGTGTTAAGCTCCAGCCTGATAAAGGTGGATGCCACTGCCTGTTGTTCATTGGGTTCAACAGAACTTACTTTTATGGTTTTCAGATGTGATCACATGAATAATAAAAGGGCCTCCATTTTTTGAAAACATTTGTAGCTCTAGATAGGTGGTTCCTGTGGGAAAGGTGCTTGTGGGATTTTTTGTTTGTTTGTTTTTTAAATGACTTTAGATTCTTGTTGTTTATGACTGAATAGGAATAGCTCCAGAACAGGAGCTGGCTGTTCTTTGCTTGTTTGATGGGTGTCCTTGAGGTGGAAAAGGGGGTGTTGGTACTTTGAAGAGTCCAGACATGCAAGAGTTGCCCTTTCAAGAACTAAAAAAAAATAAAATATATATATATTGAAAAAAAATCCTTCACCCCTCCTGAAAATCTGCATGTATTTTTAAAGGGTTATATTAGCCTTGAGTATTTAAAATGATGAGCCATATCCCAAAAAATCATGAGTGGCTTAAAAATAATTTTTGGTTCCTTTTCCTTGCAGTCTAGTTTTTGAGCTTTCAAGATTTATGTTTTCAATCTTTCCTCTGCAACCATAAGAGCTAACTTTATTTTTTAAATGAAAGCTGAGATTCTCTTGTAATCCCATAACTCTAGGAGATTTGGCAATGCTAAATACAATGTGAATTTAGAGTGACCATTCCAAGGTGAATCATTTAGTGATGTGTCCTCAGCATTAAAGCCAACTGGGGATTTTTTTTTATGTCTTTCATTTTGTCTTTCTAAATAATCTGCAAATTGGCAGCAATAATTGGAAGCTTGGTAAAAACAGTAGAAGACAATTGCAGCCTAGTAAAATCAGGGGGTTTTGTTGTTGGTTTTTTGTTGTTTGTTTTTTTTTTTCCTGGTATGTTAAGATTCTTACAGAATCTAGGTATTAAGGGCACTCTGCATTAAGATATCTCTAGAGAGGAAGGCTTTGGTTGTTTTTGTAGAAGCACCCTTTTCTACTCAGTCAAGCATTAAAATTGGCAGCAGTTCCTGGAGTAGCAAGAAAATCCTGGTTGTTGTCCTCATATAGTTACTGCAAACAGTAAGAGGATATGTAAAAGCTTTAACTCCAAGGAAAAATATTTATAACTGTGACATTGTGTTTCCTTACAGTAATTTATGGACAAAATGTAGGAAAGGAGAAACACAAGCTATAAATAATATTTCTTATGTAAACATAATGGCAGTAGCAAATTCTTTTTTATTTAAAAATTAATATTGATGTTCATTAATATAAATTACCACATTTCAGATGACTCTGATGTCCTTGAAGCCAGATGTCACTGACTGATTTACAGCTTCCTGGGGGGAGGAGGAGATCCTGTTTTATCAGTGTAGGCACCAAATTGCTTCAAATAGCTATTTTAGACTAGATTCTTTACTAATGTAATGTCAACAAAGTCGATTCACATCACAGATCAGAAACATGGGAAACTCTTTTAGAACATACTGACTTGGATTTTGAAATGCAGGCGAAAGAGCATAAAGCCTACCTTTGACTCACTGAACTTCTATCTCTTTTAGGAATAGTGATTTGAAAACTCCTGCCCAGGAACATGCACACAGAATTTCCACGTGCATCATTAGCAACCAGGGAACATCCTTCAGAGGCACAGTTTTAGGCCCCCGTCGGTCTTAACTCTACTTTTAATATTAACACAAATGCGCGTAGCGAGCGTGGACAGGAGGAGGCTCTGCCACCTCAGTCACACCACAGAGATCAGACATCTGGATTAAGTTTTTTGGTGCTTCGTAAAATCCTTTGGTCCTTTGGATCTCACGTATTAAATTGCTGCAGAAGAGGATGGCAGATGTATCTGTAGAGCTGTCAGCAGCCTCCCAGGATCCTCCTGTGGGAACGCTCCTGGGCGATGCCTCCGTAGGCAGGTGGGGTGGATTTGTTGTGTTTGCATATGCTGGCTGGTTAAAGGGGAGAGATAACAAAAGGCAAGCTGGTTTGAGTCAGTGCATCTCTGTCCATTAGGTCATTCAAATTCAACCACCTGAAATACAGGCATCCAACAAAGCATCTCATGTAAATGCCTTTTATTCCAGCAGCTGAAATTCAGCACATTTGTAGGTGTGTGGCCAGCCACGCTTAGCATGAATAGCAAACTAATATAAATCCTGTATTACAGAGTTTGTTTTATAGCAAATCTCACATATATATGAGAGAAATCTGTGCAGGCCTCTGGTAGCATAAGGTCCCATGGCATACAAATACAAACTACAGAAGTGATATGAATATAGAGAATAATGCACAAAGAACTTCCTTTATGAAACTCGCCTGTCATTCATATAAATCAAACCCATATCCATTGAAAGGCTTGGAGAGATGCTGCAAGGCTTTAGAAATGGTCCATGTTGAACATGGGATCTTTTTGCCAATCCTTATAAATAATTATTTTCCTGTGTTTGGTAAGATTAGCTGCAGAGAATTTATGTTAAGACTGTGGGGAAATGAGTGCAGAATTACAGGTAATACCAAGCTGAAAAGGTGGTTTTAAAATATTTCTGTGGTACAAAAGCCTTCTATCAAAGAGGCAAATGCATCACCCCCTCAGTCTTTCTTCTCATTTATGAAATAAGTAAACATAAACTCTGAATTCTCATTTTCAGCAAGTATGTTAGTAAAGCCAAACTGACCTTGACCTTAGCTTTGCTAATTTCCAAACTCTGATATTTATTCCTGAAGTAGATTGTTCCCCTTCATACCACATACATAAATACTGCAAACCTTTCCAATGCCTTGAATTAAAGTGTAAGTAAATAGCTGGTTTCAATCTACATAATATTTTGAGAGCAGACGTTCTGTTCTATGACTATTAAGATATACCCAGCAGCCATTTCTATAACACTAAAACCTCTTATATATATTATTAAAAGTAACACTATCAGCCAGGGCTTGTTATATGCCACAGAAACTTTAAATGATAAAATACAACATGGATAAAATCTGAAATAATAGTAACTTCAGCAAAATTAATTTAAGTAACAGATAACATCTGGGGGGAAATGTAATGGTATATTGGTAAGTTATGCCAAGCTAATTTTATAATAACTACCACATCTGTGGAACTCATCCATTAGAATGCTTTACCAAGCTTCTTTCCTGCTATTATTCTGTTTAAGAAACTTCCCTGCGTGCTATTTTACTGGTTTTTCTCTGCCTACATTTGTAAAAAGGCAATTTGCTACCTCGCAACAAGAAGAGAATGGTGTGAGTTTATGTACAGAGCAGCACAGCGCTTTTTATACAAACCTGTCTTTCTGCACACTTGTACCAGAAGGAATTGCAGAGGAGCAGGATTGTGGCGGGGGGCTGTGCTGTGAGAGCAGTGTCTGCAGCAGTTCTGAGCTGTGCTGGTGCCACCGGGCTGGGCAAGGTGCTGACCCGTCAGGGCCGTGTCAAGCCGTGCTGCCTCCTCCCGGCCGGGAAGCCCGCGCCTCCTTGTCCCTCCAGTCTCTTTCAGAGAGCTGACACTGATCTGCCAGCTCCATTTGTGCAGCTGCCTCACAATGTCTTCATGTCTGAGTTCCTGTGGACCCGCTGGACCGCAGTGTGCGGCAAAATATTGCCAATTAATTTTTAAGGCATTATCATCTTGCCAAATTGTTTCTCACATTTCGATAGTTATATTGATTCGAGAGGACGCTTTGAGTAATACGTCTTTGTCATAGTGAATAATGCTCACATAATGACAAATCTTCAGGAATTAAAAAAAAGGAGAGTGAAGTTTTTAATGTAGGTCAGTGGAAGTAATTCACCATAAATTTACTCAGACTTCAGAAACTAGCGACATTTTTTTAAAGCCTCTGTAACTGTATAAAACTCACTGTGTCTCCTTCTCTGTTTTTAAATAGATTTTACTACAGAGCCATTGGTGCTAATAAACATGAGGTTTTGTTCAAAGGAAACACAAAGACTTAATTGTGTTTTTTTAAAGGAAAGTATTGCATCAGAAGGATTCCTTTAAATACGTTTGTTGGCTTCGGGCTCTCACCACAATTCATTCGTTCTAATTTTCCCCTGGACTTGTTAAGGACACAATGTATCGAAAGGAGCAATGCAGAATGGCATTTTTAGGTCACTATATTTTGGCTGTAAACTGTAGTCCTGCTCATAAACTTGTTATTGCTAAACAAAATGCTTCATATTCTACATTGAAGTTTCACAGTCTTTAAAAAAAACTTTTGGCTGAATGTTGGAACTATTATGGCTCATTAAAGAGACTAGTTCTGCCATAATTTAGTTATTTCTTAATGATCCAAGGGTTATTATTAGACATGGAACAGATGAGTAAAGAATGGCTCTCTGTAAAAAGACGCACTGAAGTAAAAATATTATTCAGAAAAACAGGACCTCTGAAAATCTTACCCATGCAACAAAAATGTATTTGACTGGCTTGGAATTGATTCTATAAACCTGGTCTATTTTTTACATAATTTTACTTTAAAAAAAAAAAAGTTTAGACTGGGGAGAATAAATGGAATAATAATTTAATCTAAATAAAAATATATTTTTTGAGTGAATAGGTAACAAA
This sequence comes from Aegithalos caudatus, assembly GCA_013389925.1. Classification (NCBI taxonomy): domain Eukaryota; kingdom Metazoa; phylum Chordata; class Aves; order Passeriformes; family Aegithalidae; genus Aegithalos; species Aegithalos caudatus. The sequence continues at coordinate 42,314 of WEIU01012710.1, read as the reverse complement.
CTAAGCAAAAAATAATATTTTAAGGAAACAAAGTAATTTTGAATTCTCATCTGCTTCAGCTAATATTTTTAATAAGAAAATATAAGGTAAGAAATCAGAGAAAATGGAAAGAGTTGCTAAATTTAAAAAGCTCTAGCTTTTTTTTAAAAACAATTTGAAAACAAATTGTCTTTATTTTTGAATGAAATACAATTTGGGTCAGTTTTTTCATTTTGATACAAAACGTAAATTGACTATTTCTTTTGTAAGTATTTAGGCACAAACAAAGTGCTGAAACTTTGAATTACAAGTGATAGAGGAAAATGCTTCTAATAACTCCGTTTTTCTCCTCAGTTATAATCTGCAAATCTTTCTGTCAGCCTTTTAGGTTCTTATAAAGATGGGCTAATACTATCTACCTACTTCACTTAGCTCACACATAACAGGGAACCTTGGAGGTCGTAACAGAGTCCAAACAGAAGTTCTGAAAAGCTTTTAGGACTACAAAAGAGATATTTATTGTAATGAATTTGCTAGGTCTTTTCATTTTCATTTGTTCCTACAGTTCTGCAGATATATAAAAGCTTTAATATTTTCAGCATGTTAACTGTAGCAAGTAACTAAATGACCCAAATATCAAGCTAGCTACAATTTCAAAAGTATGAGGAAATTAATTTATGGGAGCTGCAATTACCCTGATGTGAATTAATGTCGTTTACTTACACCATCCAAGCAAAATCCTGTTTGCAGTCGCTGACTCAGAACTGGAACATCTGCCTCGTGCTCTCGACGGGCACTTCCCCTGTGGAGGCCCCAAACACACCATCTCAGTGCTGTACCCTGCTCCTTGCTGGGTCACAAATGTCTTTTTTCACCCTATTTGGCACGTATGTTCTCTGTCATCCATTTTTTTTTTAAGTAGGATGCAAAACCTTGTCCCTTTAGAGGACACAGGGCTGCCTTCTGAATCACTCCTGAGAACTTGAGCATGGACTTGAGGCTTCATTCAGCTACTCCAAGGGGGAAAAGCCTTGCCCTTGTCAGAGCGTTCCTGGAGCTGCAGATCACACAGCAGCAGAACACCAGTTCCCATGAGGTTCCCATGGTCGCAGCAAAGGAACAAGATGAAGCAGCAAAACTTGGACCATTAGCAACTCTTAAATTATAGTTACATATTAAAATATTTTCCTAAGGGCCTTATTTGGTTTTGTGTCACTGCAACTTCACTTCAACTGCCTCAGTTGATACTCCCCTGCAATTCCAAACTGTAACAATGTCCCTATTCAGAAGTGTCAAATTTGCACTGGGAAGACAGTGTTACCTAAGCACTGTGTTTTCTAAACGTAATTATCCACATGAGTAAGAAGCTGTAGTGTTACAAAATTATGGAAATCATCTGTTCTTTCCAAGCATTTTAAAGAAGGCCCCTTGAGATGCAACTAGAAATTAAAGCTGATCTATAATCATTTTCAGAATGCTTTCCAGTTCTGAGCACCTGGATAGTAACAGAAAAGGTATTGTTTTTTGTTGTTCACCAGCCATTTCATTTCCATTATTAAAAAAAAAGAATGCAAGAAACCTCTGAGCAATAATTAAACATAAATTACTTTCTTATTTTTTTTTCTGTTTAATACTACTAGGATGAGTTTGAACTTGACCAACCTGGAGTTTCCCCCTCAGCTTCAGTGACAGAATCTCAGGTATATTTTCGTTCCTTTTAGTTGATTGGAGGGGGCGGGGGAGGGGGGTGTTTAGCTATTTTTGTATGAATTTCCATTGAATCTCCATCACTGATGACTTTTATTCTCTAGAACATAACATTCATTCTCTTCTAAGATTGAATGAAATGACTTTTAATGCATTAATCAGTCAGCAGAGCACGTTTATTCGAGTGAGGCCCTGTGGGCTCTGGCCCTGTGGGAGGTTGTGTCTGCCTGGCCTGGGCAGCGTGAGACAGCCATGATGGTCTCTGTCAAGGCAGCACTTCCCAAAAGCAGCTCTGTGTTGTTGCCTGTCTTTGTGCTGGGTCTCCTGGGGGGCAGGAGGATGTTCTAACTCAGTGTTTCCTGTGGCTGTTTGCTGCTAGGGGTCTGGCCAGGGGCATTACCTGCAAGAGTCCTGTCCAGAGGCAGCCTCTGCCGAGCTGGATGCTGTAGCCGGAGCCACGGCTGAAGATGAGAAGTCTGCAGTGTGTGAAATCCCAAATGAAATTATTGGCAACCTTGAGGTACTATTACTAGAAAACTATTCACTAATTCTGTCTATGGTTAATTAGCTAGCTCAGTCTTAATGAATATAAACTGTGTTTGTGCTAAAGCTGGCAAAAAGCACATCCATATGCCGTAAAAATGTGAATTAGCCTCTATAAATAACTCCTAGTTTAGTCAGCTTACATATGATAAGATAAAAAACACCCAGTAATATGACAACATATATCTTCAGCCTTACTATGTGTCAAAAACACGGGCCAAATCCTGCTCTTGGTGATGTCAGTGATAAAATTCCTTCTTAGGGGTTCAGGACCAGCTGCTGTGCTGGAGTATATGCAAGTGTGTGTGCCTAATATAAATTGTTAGATGCATCTATGTCACACATCCTTCAATTTGTCTAAGAAATGATTCACTTATGCCAATTTTAGGCTTTGTCTGGTAGGTGTGTGACTGCACAGGAGCTGCCTTAATGAAACAGATCTGCTGTCAGTATGTGGTCTGCAGACTCTGAGGGGTCCATGATTGTTTTCTGTGAGGTTCATGGAAGGGAAGGAAACTACTGTCACTGGAATTTACAGGAAATGATTGAAATCCAACCTACTAGAACAGATTTGCACCAAGGAACTGCTGGAATTTGGTCTTACTGGCAACAACCAGGTGGCATTAGGCACTTTGAACTTCAGATACAATACATTAGGCATTACTGACTAAGCAGCAGTTTAATAAATACCTAATATTATCTGAAAATACTGTGGTATTGGTAAATTACTTTACTTGGACTATGGATCAGTGGGGAATATGAATTAGAATTATTATTTGAATTAGAATAGATTAGATCATTAGGTCTACCTGTTTGAGTTCATATTCCATTTCAACATGTCTTCAGAAATGGGAGGGAATCTCTGGCCTGTGTTATCTTACTCCTGTCCCTATCAATAGAAAAGAGTAAATAGCTGGTTTTCACTTGACCTTGATGCCATTAATGCCAGTGCTAAGCGGTGTTTTTCTCTTTACGAGACTGCACAGGTGAGGAAAATGCTTCTTTTTCCTTCTTTTTGCAACTCTGGTTGTAAACGAAGAAAATCATTTCCCCTCAGGTTTAAATTCTTTCACCAGTGTATCATTTTCACCTGTTTTCTCAGTTTTTTGACCTCCAAAGTAATCTTACAATTGGATTTTTACCTGATTCGTGATCATTTTTTGTTATGTGTGAAATATGGTTTCACAATCTGCACTGTGACTTAATATATGCCTTAACAAGGCAGCTGTTGCCCTAATTGAGTTTAGAAAATAACTTTTAGTCTGGTATCACAGTGCTCACACACAGTGGTCTCAGCAGCAGCCATAGCAAAGTGTGGTGGCAGGCAATTTTCAGTGGAGGTAGGACCAGAGACCAGAGTATGGAAAAACTGGAGAAGAAAAGGCATCTGGAGTGGCTGGGAGTTGATCAGCCTAGAGGATCACTGTTCCAGCAACCAAGTACACACATCATGTAAAGGGATGAAGACGTATCTGTTGATAGTTGGATTGAATATGGTGAAGGCCATCTCCAAAGATACAAAGTTGGGTGAGAAATTCCAGCCTTTTGGTTCTAATGTGAGGTACTGAGAACTTCAGAAACATTTCAGCTGTGGTTACCCATTGATACATTGCAGAAGAGCACTAATAGGGATTTCTAGAGCTGCCAAGCCACAAAGTTCCTAAACGTCAAGTTACTGCAAGCGCTTCTGGTAAAAATCCATTTGCTTTATCCAAATTACCTGAATTCCATTAACAGTGTAGCACAGAGTTTTGGAACAGTCTATGTAGAGTCTAAAAGACCTGTGAACCTCTCCCAGTCGTTTGAACAAAACTTGATGATTCTTAGAAATACTGTCATTGCACTCCTTCCATTTCTCTTGTATTTTTGCAGTAGTCAATGCTCATACTGAAAAATATACATAAATTTCCCATAAAACACCAGTGTTTGTGGCCCTTTTTCCAGTGATCCCACATTTCCAACTGCCATGCAATCAGAGATTGCTATGCACAATCACTGCCAAAGGTTTCATTAGAATACATCACAACCCCTGTACCTTCCCCACAAATGTTACATTGCAAATTAAACACTCAATGTCTACAGCAGTTTGGATTTCCAGAATGAGATGCATATTCATAATTGTGTTTGTAATTAAGATAGACAAGCAGCATCACAGAAATACGTTTTTTTATTGTTCATTTTCAGTAATGCTTTTTAATTCCAGCACTGTTTCAATAAAACACATTACACTAGAGAACAAACATCTGCAGCAAAGGAAAACAGTGGCAACAACCAGGTCCCAAAGCAATTTTTCTGATTTGGTGTCTATTGGTAGAGGCTGTCTGAGAAGGCAGGAAAATTAGCCTATCTCCCAAGGCGAGGTTACGTGAGGAATGGCTGTCCCAGATCACTTCCTGCTCACGGCAGCCGTGCCATCCACGGGAATTGTGCACGGCAATTCGATAACGCATTATCACATGAGGACACGCTGGAACACCGTTCTGGCTGCAAAACAGGAAGGTGTGGAGGGTAACGGCTGCCTTGCTGCACTACACTGTGTCAAAACCACGAAGACAATGTGCAGCCTGAGATAGCTCCATCATAACCACTTCTTTCTTCTGATTTTCTTTACAGGCAGACATAAAGGAAAAACTGAAAATGCAGGAAGAAGCTTAGACTTGGAGAACGCAAAAATTGAAAAGTCCTAAATAGCCAGTTAAGGAGGGTGATGCTGGGTTTTGCAGGAACTGGGCAGTAGGGGATTGCACACACAGAGGTTGGCTCGCTACCTGAACCAAATTATTTCTCTGTAGAGGAAAATGGTTCTGTTAACATTTACCTGGAAGTGTTTCATCCCAGCTCCTCAAATTTATGGTGTTCTGCCAGCGTTGTTGTTTCGTTTAGACTTAAGTTGAAGATTATAAACAGAAGGATGCGTAATTAAACATGTTGAAGTTCAGTTTATTTCTGAATACAAATTCTGACTTAAAAAAAAAAAAAAAAAAGCTGCAGTTTCATTCTCCCAGTTGTGAAATACTTAACAGTTTCTGCTTTACACTTATGGTTTTTTTCAGGAAATGTTGCTACAAGGAAAATACATAGAGAGAAAACATAATTTTGAGGCACTGCAGATATAATAAGGAGAGAATTTAATTAACATGTAATTACACACCTTGCACTGTAGCTATTCATTAATAAGATGTATGTTATTTTGTTTTAATTTGCTTCCTAAGCTTTAAAACAAATTTAATAGCTTACCCTTCTTTCTTTCCACCATATTAAAATTGCATAACTGAAGAGTTTGTGCTTCAATATTCCCAAGAAGAGTTCCTTTAGATTGAAGTGGAATTTTTTCTGGAATGCATGTATCCTTTCATCTGAGAATGTTTCCATATTTTGTCAGACATTATAGAAATGTTTCATGCTCAAAAGGAATCCAACCAAATAAATGACCTCGGAAGAACTGGTTGAACATCTATGTTTCAAACTTGCATCCTGTATTTATTGTGTCATAGAACTCTGTGTCCTAGAAAGCATGTGAAATACAAGTCATGCTTTGAAGTGTAAAGGTTGGATTGGATTGCATGTTTAATGGAATACATGAGAAATAAAACATTCATTGCATTTTCATATTTATCACTAAAGTAAAGAAGTTAGATTTTGTTTAATTTCATCCTCATTTTTTCATGGTGGTAAATGAAAAAAATTCTCAAGCTTGATTCAGCCGGTCAAAAGAAGAGAACAGCTTGTAGCAGTTCTCCTAAAAGATCCGCTTGGACTCTGCCTGACTTTCAGGGGCTGCTCCTGGTGGGCACAGCTCTGAGCGTGCAGCCTGAAGGGTCATTCCCGTGTGCTCAGCAGGAAGCGGTCCCAGAGCTAAAGACAGCACCCAGGAGCTGTGCCTGAGCGCCAGGAACCTGGTTGTGCTCTGCAGGGTGCACGTCCAGTATGGGCATGGTTCACTGCTTGAAGGGGACAGAGCATTTCACTTGGTCTCATGCACTGAGAAAAATTCTTCCCCTGGTACGTGATAAGGAGAAGTAAGGCCTGTAATGATTCACTTCCAAGTTCTCTTGATTGCTCTTTCCACTGCTGGCCAGAAAATTAGTGAGAGCTTCCTTGCAGCTATTGAAAGCTGACTGTTCTTCTTTGAACACTGAAGGAATTAGTGAAGCATTATTAGTTTTACCTTTAAAAAAATATTTTGATTCCTAATTATGTTCTTTATTGTTTTTTCCTATGAAATACGACTTTTTTTAACAAAACTTTCTGAAATCAAAATGTCCTTTATTTTGATGCATAAATCCATCTCCCAAGACATTATGCTAATGTCACCATTTCCCTAGTTTTGAACTCAAAGGTGAGAACAGAACTTTTGAAGAGAGCTGTCCATATGACAAAGAGTATTTTAAATACTTTTTAGTGAAAATGTGTTATTGGCAATTTAGCATTGTTTAGCACTTCAGACCTAAATCTGAGGGCTGCAACATTCCTGCTGTAGTGCTAAACAGAAAGGGACTAACTGTGGTTTATATTAAGACCAATGCTAAACAAAGACTTTTGCCCATAGCTCTTTCTCCCTCTCCCAGATTTTGTAGAACCTCTGGGAAATTTTGAAGTGCCTTGAAGATGAGAAATAGTATATGAACCTCAAGTATTACTGTGATGATTTGTTAGCAGTCACTCAGTACATATGCATAACAGCTGAGGTAGTGCAGAGATCCAGAGTGAAGTCCAAATCCCACAAACCGTAATTGTAACCAACTTTCTGCTGAACTAAATAATGCTACCGATAAAGAATAGACCCTGGGATTTTTTGGGGAGTGGGAAGGAGGATGGTTAGGAGCCTGAGGGAGGGAAGATGGGTAAAAGGTAGACATAGCATCTCTTTAAGCAGTTGGAGTGTGAGTTCTGACACAGCATATGAACATTGAATTGAAGAATTCTTTAATGTCTTCAGAATGTTAATATGAAATGCAAAACATCATGCTTTGGATAGATGGGTAGGAACAAAATGTTCAGATGCAATATGGTGCATTAGGAACAGTCTCCATTCTGTATTCCTGGCTTTCCCATTGGTTTAAATCAGGCTTGCTGTTTCTCCAGTCTCTCATGTCATGTTGAGTTACTGCTTTAGTCATCTCTAAAAATAATTATGCTGTCATTCCTGGGACCTACACTTGAGGCTTTGGTATTACTATCTTTGAGTTTTTTTGGGTTTTTTTGCCACACTGTTGATCTAACAAAGTTCTTTACAATGCACATACATAGCATAGTTTCTAACAGGTTCCCACCCCTACAGAGCTCTCAATTTAAAGCAGATAGATCTTGTAGAAATTAAGGGAAGATGTTTTGTGTTCTACGTTGTCTCCCAGAGAACTGGTGGTTTTCCAGGGGCAGAGGACAGATGAAACAGTATAGTTTCTCCTATATAAGGTATAATATTGATGCTTTTTAGCATCTTCATGGCAAAATCCTGATCTTTACTAGCATTTTATAATGACACAGTGCACAACTAGTAATTATCCTCTGGTAAAAGAAAAGCTCTATTTTCAGGCAGTGCTTTTCTGCATTACACTGACAGTGTGATGGAAGTTTAGATGGAAAGCAGCTTTTCTAGTAAGAAGCTGGCTTGAAAGTGATGGGAAAGGAGACAAAAAGAGAAGGCAGCTTTTTACCTGTTTTATCATATTTTGTCATGACCTTTTCTTCTCAAACATTTCTTCTCTTCTTTTTCACCGAATTTTGATTTGAATTTGAAAATTGCCACACTGTTTCCTTCCTAAAATTGTAACTGGCATTCCTAGAAAAATTGTTTTCCCAGAAAAGCCACTGTGCGTAGGCTTCAAATTCAGCTTTTTGCAAGTGAGAATAAGACATTTTCTTCAATAACCTGCACTGCCAACCTGACCACAAAACATGGGCAAAGTCAGCACTGGCCTGTTTCAGTCAGGCTCTTCAGCACATGATCCAGCTGAGCACTCAAACGTTCATCCAGGTGTGTTCTCCTTACCTGAAAAGCCTCTGGAGCACAGGTTTGGCCCTGGACTGACCCAGACAGGTGTAGAAGAGAACCACAAAGTTGTGTCAGCTGGCAGTCTAGGGAGGGCTGTGTTCAAGGTGAAATCCCCTCTGCTTCTCCACTACCCTTCACAAGGAAGCGACAGCAGTGACAAAACACTGTGCTGCTTGCCACGAGCCATTCCAATGTTTGGAATGAGCATTTCAGCCCACTTTGTTGTGGCACTTTGAGTGTGCAGAGCAAGCTTTGCACTCCAGCAGTTGTGGATTCAGATCACATGTACCAAAAAAACAAAACAAAACAAAACAAAGGATAGTTGCAGTGACTCATGTAATTGCGAGTCCCATTCAGATGCAGTGCCTTAAACAGGACATGGAATTAGTAATGCTGCAGAAAGAACAGAATGTAAAATATTTCCAGAGTAGAAACAACCTGACATACTTAGTGGACTGCTTTAAACACAGTAGTGCTACTCTAGAGCCTGTGCTGTCATTGACTCAACAAAGTGCGCTAAGCAGGGGGGTTGTTCATGCAGAGTTCTTCCCTCACAGAGTTGCCTAGGCCTGCTGGGAGCTGTGTTTATTTTGAATGTGTTTTTGAATGTTTCTGCAGGTGACTCAAAGAACAGAAAAGGAAAAGGTAAGTTGCTACAAGCACCCCAGCCAGGTAGGGTAGCAGGAATAAGAAGGGAGACCTGTGGCCTTGACATCAGGAGGCTGTGAGGAAGAATGGTCCAAAAATCTTATTCTCCTAAATAAGCATGTACTTCTGTGTTCCTGGAGAAAGGCTGGTGGAGCTGTATCACTTCAGGATGCTGATGTGCATGGTCATTCACGGTGGGAGCCTCTGGAGGTTGCTTTCAGCACCTTTTAAGGTCAGCCTGTTCCTCCTGTGACTGCAAAGGTCCATCAGGATTTTGCCTCCCTTCACTGAAGTTGGTCTACATGAGTATCTCAGGGTTTTCATTTCTCTCTTTCCAGCCATTTCTGAAGATCTTCCTCACAACATTTTCTTTACAGTTGAACCTTATATCTTTTAATCTTCAGCCAAGACAATTTTCTTGTCTGTTTTTATGATCGCACTGATTGTGCATAAAAAAATGTCTTATTTGGGCAGAGCAAGATCCAAGTGTCCCAGGCTGCTACCTTTGACAGTGGCTGTGGGAGATGCTTAGTGAAGAGCATAGGAACAGGGCATCCTAAAGGCATACCCCTTCCATGGATTGGTGCTTTAGAAACTTGTGGAGCCAGAGAATGGAGCCATCAATTGAAATCAAAGGAGTTTGTCTAGTCCTTTTTTGGCCTCATCTGTGCTCCTGCCCACCATACTATTCAATGGCAATAATTTCCACACTCTAGTTTTCGTTGTTGGTGAACCCCAGCTGCAGTGGATACTGGAGGCTCAAATTTCCTCAGCTGTATTGGTGGCTTGTGTGTCTTGAGTGTGGATAACCAGGAAAACACTGACTTTCCGTGTACAGCAGGAGCAGCTGAGACCCAGGTAAGAGAAAGCATCTGTCAGTCTTTACAAGACTCAGCCAGAATTTATGCCCTGTTACTGTTTGTCACTTTTTTTTGTTCCATATCTAACTTGGATTAATCCTCCTGAGCAGAGATGCATCATTCAGTCTTCATCTGTGTGTCAAGGGACACACAAGTGGCCCTGCCTGAACAGAAAGATACTGACAAAGGGAGGAAAAATGACCATCTTTGGTCTGTCAGGCAGACAGCAAATAGTTTGCTATTCTAATCATCAGAGCAGCAAGTTTCCTTGGAGCATGTAAGTCGTGAATTACCACGCAGCTCTGAGAGGAAACTTTGCCCTTTGATTGTTTTCCAAAGAAATGTTCTCAATTTCTTTTCTGCCAAATTCATATTACAGATCATGCTAACAAATTTTCCCAAGCCTTCTTGACCTTCTCCCTCCTTTCCAGTAGTAAAAAAAAAATCACTCATGGCAGTTAGATGTTGAAGATTGTTAAATTTTGCTGATTTAGGAACTGAGTGAATGAAACAAGCTTAAAAATATGTAGATAGCACATTTCAGAATGCAGTTAGCTCCACTGGTAAGGAAAATGAAACTTGTGATAATTCTGCTCTTGGACGGTGTGTTAGAAAATTGCCTGCTAATGGGTGGGGGGCTGCACATGCTCCCTTAAGATGAGGGCAGAAGTGTGTGTATGGCCCTGGGGAGCCCTGATTTGGGAGGATATTGTTTTTGGTTTATTTTTCTCCTTATTTTTCTCAGTAAATCTGTGCCTGCTCTCACCAAAGACATGGTAACATCAATGCTTTGCTTCAAAGGAGCTGTTTTACACTGATTGGAGCTTGGGGGTCAGTGTTTAGTAGCACCACTTCCTCTGTTACTGACTCATTTGTAAACAGCAGAGTCAGCCTGAGAGGCCTCTAGCCTGATTTAGGATTTTGGGGTGTTTTCTGAATGGGCAAGGTGAGAGGAAGACACCCTATGCTGTACTTCCCTGCTGGTGGCAGTTCTGGTGTGCAATTGTCACAGAGCATTTTTGCCACTAACCCCAGTTTTTCAGTAGAGTTTTCTTACCCAGCTTCTGTCTGGTTAAAAGATTGATGCAGATTTTTGTGTTGGTTTTGCTCTGAGATCATTCCAGCCTTTTTTTTGAAATGTCACATTTCAACTTAACAAATCGCTGGATCATGCAGCTCCGATGTCCCAGAAACCATTTTCAGTGGCATACTACAAAAGCAGGACTGATACAGATCTCCTGACAGCATTTCAAAGACATACCTTTGGATTACAGGGTTGCAGATGAGACTTTAATTCTGTAGAACTCAGTGGAAAGATGTTCATTTGCTACCAAAGGCTCTCACTTTAATTTTTTTATCTTCTACTCTAATTTTCTGTGAGTAATATAGATATGGGGGTTGATCTTCTATTGAAGTAGGGGAATCAATTATTCAAGTGAGTTCTGTTACTATCAATGCCAATATTTCTGTGAAATTATTATTTTGTAGGGCTACATGAAGGTATGTCTTTGTTATATATGGCAGCTTTCAATACGGTCTGCCAAAAATAAATTATGAGGATGATTTTTAAGCCCATGATCTGAGTTCTACTAACTCCCTACTCAGACAAAATGCTTCTTGATCTCACTAGACATATTTACTGTGGTGTGACTCAGGTGTGATGGAGCTGGGCTGGGGCAGCAGCCAGTGATGAGCCAGGGGAGCTGGGCAGGAGCCAGGACAGCCGGGATGAGCCCCTGCTCCTCCCACATGCTGAAAGGTGGCTGCCGGTGCTTCCACACCACGGGGGAGGCTCACTTCTGCCGGGGGTTTTCTCTGAGTAAAAAAAACAGAGTTTTAAGCCTGAATCCATCAGGCTCTAAACAAGAATTGGGATGTGTTTGCACATCCCTGCATTGCGTTCTGAGCAGGTTAAACACGTGTGTGTGTGTGTGATGGTATTGAGAAACAGGGTGATTTAGATGGATGCATATTATTCCTCAGCTCTATGTCAACAATCAGAAATGAGCTTTTGGATTTATTAGTTCCCAATCCTGCGCCTATCTTAAATCATTATCATATAATAAGGACTCTATATGGTGCATTGTCAATAAAACCTAATATTGAGAAGATTACCAATCGTCTAGTGCAAATGGAGAGCACTGTAAATGATTTAGAGAATATGTGTCAAATGTAAAGCTGTCTAATACCTTTTAAAGTAGGTTGATACTCATAAATCTAAGATAAACGACCTGTAAAACCACTTAAGAAGAAATAATACTCATTTAATCAGGCTTCCAGTGGAAAGACTGGGTAGGAGAGCAATTCGTAAGGAATTATGAAATCTCTTCTAATTCAGGACTTCGTTGATACAGAATGCATTTGAAACATACACTTGATAAGCAATTTTGGTTACTTGAAACTACAGTTGTAATAGCACTAAATTATGGCCCCACTGAAAAAAAGAAAAGATCAAAGGGCATTTCTTTTATGGTTTATTGAGCTCTTATTTTTCCAGATTCAGCACTGTGTGTATCAGATGGAGATATAAAAAATATTCATTGGAATTACTGTTTTGCTTAATCACAGGGATGTGGTGTTGAATTGGCTTCTGTCGGTGTGGCTGTCCATACTCACTGATAACAGTAGATTCATTATTGCATTTCCCTGGAAGAGTAAGTCATCATTTAACTGGGACAAGCCTGGTAAAAAATGTAGTGAAACAAACTGTTTTCACACAGCTGAGTGGTAACTGTCACTAACTTGGTCTGTTGAGTTTAGTGGTCTTTTCTACTTTCCCCACCTCCCCCCCAGACCTTGAAAGGTGCCTAATCTGTGTGGCAGAAAAATGAGGTAATGATTTTCACTACCAGAAGTCTGAGTCTTCTGTTCTTGCATAGACAAAACTTCCATTCTCTTCAATATGTTTTTAAGGCCACTTGTTAATTCCCCTTCATTCTTTTGGCTTCATGAGTGCCCAGAGCTCAGCGTGACCGCCAGCAGTTGTTAGAAGTTGGCTCAGAGCTTTTCTTGAAGCGACTGCAGTGGTATATTTAGCCATGGAGCAATCTTTCCAAAGAGCACTGTGCTGTGACTCATGTGACTCTGCTGCTCTGCTGACCCCGGCAGACTTACTCATCGTTTACATAGTGGCAAACAAGATCAGGTTCTGGCCTGATGCCTTATTTCCCTTGATGCAATGAATGTGCTACTTGCACATACATTTTACTTCAGTTCAGTTTGTTTAGATAAACTGGGACTCCAACTTTTTTGGTCTTACAGTGAAAAATAAGAGTCCTTAACTGCTTCTCTGAGTGCAGTTGTTGAATGAAATGCAAATGCAGCTCATCCCTATATAACTCACTTGTACTGCAAAAACAACCATGGGATGGCATGGTTATGGTTAAAGTGCATTACCCATCACCTTCTTTTTTCCTTCTTGCTCTCACAGAGGTCAAAAACATAGATGCAAGCACACCTATGCAGCAGTCATAGCAGTGGTGTTTGGATTGGTTGTGTTTGTAATGGGCAGAGGGGAGCAATCTTGACAGTATGTTCCCACTGCTGAGTTTTTGAGATACTGAAGTCTATCTGAAAAAAAGCTAGTTGATTTACTTTCTGCTTTCTTCTCAGCTAGCGTAAAGAGTCATTTTACAGAAATACCAGTTAAACCAAGCATACATTAAAGATCATTTCAGAAATGTCAACCTCAAGAACATTGCTTTTCTATTTCCTGAGAGTACCTTGGAGTAACTGGCTTTGCTACTCCAAAGCAGAACAGCTGTTGCATGTATGTGTTGTATTTGCATTGTGTGTAGTAGGGTATTTGTTATTAGTTGAAAAAAATGAAAAATCAGAGGCAATAGCTGGACTGACTTTCACCTGGTGGTTACAGGAACTGTTGTGTTTTGCTGTTGACAGAGAGCAGAAGAAAATTCACATATGATTGAGAGTTGGAGAAGCCTCTGAGAGCTGGGAGCTAAAGCCTTCAATCATGTAAAATGGCTTGTGAAGGGTGAAATTGCTTGGAGCTGATCAATTTTTATTTAAGTGTCAGTGTTTTTTAAAATCTATGGTTTTTTTTTAACAAACTCTAAGGCACGATAGAAGGAAGGTGATGCTAGGTAACTGGTTATTAATTATTTTATGGCATTCCAGCAACAGTTACTTTCTGGCAGTCAGGTAACCAGTTATTCAATGGCAGTTGATCTGGGAGGTACAATGGCTCAGGATTGAATGAGGAATCAGTAGTCTGTGTTGTTGAATCTTGAAGAGCACTCAACAGGGCTGGGGGCATCATGCACCAGCTGCAAACCCAGCCCCAAGGGGCCCTTAGCAGGGCTGAGGGCCTGCCCCTCCTCTGCCACGTGTGGGAGAGAGCCCCATTCCTCACTCATAGGCAGGCAAATCACATATACACTCCTCAGTTATAATTAAATTAAAATCTCGCTAATTTGGCAGCATACCTATCGCGTTCTATCCTAGTAAGAATCTATTATTTCTTCTTTTATTCTTTTTTGCTTGAATCCCAAGCTATCAGTGGCTTTCAAAGAAAAAGGAGGTTTTTTCTTTAGAAAAAAAAATCTATTCAAATTATTCATGATTTCTATCAAGAAGAAACCTTTCCTCTTTCAACTATCAAAAAAAAAAGGGGGGGAGTTTGATCTTCTCAAAATCATTTGAGAACCTTGTACGTTTCTTTCCAGAACTAAAACTTTCTTACAAAGCCTTGGATATTCAGTGGAATAATGCCTATTACATAATTGAAGCTCAATACAATACCTTGGGGCTAATAAATGGTCTCCTGGTTCTATAGAAAATGTAACAAATCATAATAGTACTTACTGGGACTAGGCCAGGCACAAATGACAAAGTTGCTTTTGAAAGTGAGTTGTGGCCAGAAATACTCTTGGACCAAAATCATTCTCTTGACTGTCAGGGGGACATATACTCCTTTTAATTTTCAGCCTGGATTTTATGTTGATCCTGCACACTGAATAAAATCAAGCCTGACAGAGCTGCTACTGCAGCTGTTACAGCTGTAAATGTGAAGAACGCCATTAAAGAAAACTCTATTTCACTGACTATGTTGTTTGGAAAGTATGCAGATTATATTAAAAATGGCTTGATATGTCTTTATTTTGTGGCCTTTTTTTTTAAGGAAGCAAAAGATTCTGAACTATTGAGTAGTTTATTAACATTTCTGATCACAGCTCTTTTACTTGGAAAATAATTGTTCTATTGTGCGCTATGAAACTGCCTGTAAACAACTGGCAAAGGAGTACACTGGTTTGTATTCTCTGTGAAGGAAATATCAAATTCAATTGATTAATCAAAGGGGACATTTTTTGATGGAAGAGAACCTTTTCAAACTTTATTAAAAATATTGAATAAACCATGAGCGATCAAAGTTCATAATCTGAACTCCTGCTTCTACTTGAATACAGTAAACCTTCAAAATAACTCATAAAGCAGGAGATGAGATGTCTAATAAAAAGAAATGCCCAGAGCAGCCTCTTTCCAAACCTCTGTCTTGATCTGGATCTTGGCTACACCATTGCAGTCCCACTGACTTTACTGGAGTCACCCTGTGTTTCCAGTGGAGAGACTGGTAATAAGAATTGAGCCTTGAACCTTTTTTCTGTGACCAATTCAGAAGTATCTATGAAAAGACTCCCTGTCTTTTCATTGAGGGTTTTTCCCTCATTCTGAAAGAAGAAATGAGATTGCAGTCAGCAAAGCTGCACAGTGATTAAAGATAATCTAGGTATGACCTGCAGGCTGAGTGACTGTCCCCTCTGTTCTCAGGGGAGAGCAATCATATGGCCAAATGCAGGATGGCTGGTGGGAGTGAAGACGAGTGAAATGGAAATTTTCAGAGCTGCAGAGAAAACAGAACTCAAACAGGTGGGATAGCATGGCTCTGTCTTGCAATCAGCACCGAAATCATGGGCCCTGTGTGAAATACTGCACATAAAGCTCAAGTGTGTTAGAAAAGAAAATGTTCATATTTAGCAGCAGGAAAAAGTTACTGGTATTTTGATGTGAAGAAAAAGAAAATTGAGGATAATAACAATAACTGAAGGTATACAGGCAAAGAGTGAAGGAGAGGAAGCAAACACACTGACTGATGAGGCACAGTAACCTGATGTCATTTCAGTTGGGTCACGGGGTAGAGCACACTAAGCATGTCCCTATTCCAGGCAGAGGTGGAAGGTCAGGCTGCACCTTGCAGGGGGATTTTCACAGCCACACCACACAGGGAGGTGGAGGTGGGTACTTGCTGCCTGGGGTAGCCTCTGGCTGGGAGGTGGGATGGAGAGCCAGGAGAGGACACTTGGTGGTGCCCAGCACAGACTGTCAAAGACCTTTTCTCTGAAGGAAGTAATTCATAACTTTTTTAGAGTAGCACCCCAGGCCCAATAGAGGTGAAAAAACCCAAACCAACAAAAAACCAAAACAAACTTCCACCCTGAGAGCTTTTGCGGGGGGTCTAGCAGGAAAACCTCTGTCCCTTGTGGGTTCTTTGTTCTAGAAATGAAGCAGAGAGATTTGCAGTGAAGACCCTTTGACAGTCCCCAGCCAGAGTAAATATAAAACCTCTAAAACTCTGATTAGATGTTTGGGTCAGAAGAGATCATACGCTATAAAAAGCTGCCTTCCTACATGTCATCCCATCCCAGTGCAGCACTGCTGTGGAAAGGGCTTATCCTAAATACTCCATTCTGATTTAGGAGCGCATGAAAAAGAAAAAAAGATACTTTATTAAAAAAGAAGCTCTTTTGAAGAGTGACAGATGAATGTAGTGACAGATTAATATAAATTTTAAAACCTGAACGTTATCCTCGAAGGGGAAAAAGCTCCTAAATACACATGCAAAACAAAAATGGCAGAGCAAAACCTCTGACAATGCCTTGCACAGAATCGTTTATTAGGTCTCTGTAAGTGATCATTAACATGAAACTTGCATTTAATCTAGTATTCAACCATTCCCTTTTATCTTCTGGCTCCGTGTGTTTGTGGGAGACAGTGGTCCCTCAAGCTGCTTTTTATCTCACTAGAGTGAATGTGCAGGGGACATGGGTCAGAGAAGGGAATTTGAATAGTCCTGTTCCAAGCTCATCTCTCTGATTCTAGCTTAGACCAAAAGAGGAAAATGATCACCTCTGCTTTAGAGCTGAGCAAATCCTTTCCAAAGGAAATAAACCCTCAGCTGTCCTATCAGCAGTACAGCCCTTTGGGTCAAAGCACAGGGGAGCTGGAGCTGGAGTGGGGTCAGGGGTGCACAGAAATATTACCTTCATTTCACTGTGTGCACATGCTCTTCCCGGGATGTTGGCAACAGCATGTGGGCTGGCTACAGCAATTATTTACTTGTGCTGCTATTGCCAAAACACCCAAGCAAGCAATTTCTAAACTAGCCCCATGTATCTGCCACACAGTGATGTGTGGCCATCACTGACATGGTTGCACTGTGAACTCAGCTCAATATCCAGGATTTCTGATGAAAACTGTTGCACACCTGGCTCACTGCTTCTCTAGGCCATGTTGACACCTCTTGACAAATGTGGGTTGATGGCACAGGTATAATATTCACTTTGGAGGTGTCCAAAACTCTTGAGTGCTTTTTCCCATATGTATCCCCTTTTTGGTGCATGCCCAGCTGCCCTGCCAGTCTGCACTGCTGATTTCAGTGAGTAACAAGGGTGTTTCAAACTGAAAGGAGGTATTTAAATATAGTAGTCAGGAATAATACTGTAAGTACTGTAGTCAGGAACAACATATAAAATGATCTCAAACAATCAAAAAGTCCTTTTTTATTTTCAAAGCACTTTCCCAGCTTGACACCTTTGCATTTTTATATCCAATATAAAATTCAAAATGTTATATTCCAGGGCAGTATGTGAATCTAAAATATAAATATATTGAACTCCAAACTACCTTTTTTCTGCTATTGCTTTGAAACAGGATCTGAAGTAAACTCAATGTAAAGATGCAGAAAATTATCAAGAAAATTCTACTTAGCAAACTTTTGCTTCCTGTTGTACATAAAGAAGTTCCCTGAAGCAAGCATGAGAATCTCTGATAGCAGTGAGCAGCAGCCTGGGTGTGGATGGCTGTGGGCAGCAGCTCAGGACTGCTTGGGGATGAGCATGCTGAGATGCCTCAGGTATCCCTTGCATGGCTCAGAACGAGTCAGAGCTGGAGTGAGGAAGCGCAGTCCCATCTCCCAGAAGAACATCCAGGTTTGCTCAGTGGAGGCCAACACAACCCTGCAGGCCTGGCAACCCCTTCTGGTTCCTGACACCTTTTTCTGCAATGCAAAAGGTCAGTGGAAATGGTCTGTTGTGGTTCTCTGCCACAAAGGTTGATATCTGGTTTCTGCTTTCTCTTCTGCTAATTGCTGTTATTAAATGGCTTTGAAATTAACTCACAGTAACTGAGTGCAAGTTTGGGGCCTGTGTGTACTCAGAAGTTGAAGTGAATCAGATTAGAGATGTTTGGAATAGGCATAGCTGGCAGCACGCAGCAAAGCGAATGGCTGGGTGAATTTGCATCTTGTTTAATACATCAAAAATGTTTTAAGCTGTGACTTGTAGAAGTCAAGCCAGGAACAATAAGCTTGTCTGGAGAGTTCTGGTCTCAGAAACGAAAGGATACGGAACCACGTCCAAGGTAAATATTGACATGACTCAGGATGAACTAGTAAAACATTTAATGAAGCTGAAAATAAGGCATCTGGGATAGATGTTTATTGTTAAAAATGAAACATTCGAGCAAAAGTAGCATAGTGATGATGGAGGTTATTCATAGGGAAGCCAAGTTGGGGAAACAGCATCATCTGAAAAAAACTGACTCCAGCTATTTGTGAAACATGGAAAAAAGTTAGAATTATAAGAGGGCTAAAAATGTAGGTGAATAGCAAACAGTTATTAAGGATATTCAGAGTGGATTTTGGAGACTGAATCATACCAAGGGAGAAATTACTCAGGTGTCCAGAATAACTCTATTGGCTTTGACAGATTTTTTGGTATTTGCCTTCGTGTAATTGAGAGTTTACTCCCTTATGCCATATGAGGACTGAATATTAAGAAACTTGGAGGGAAAAAAAGCACTTTCTTTCATTCCAGTATCATTCTCTTGATGATAGAGAATAAGTCACATTAACTTCACAAGGCGTTTCAGGAACACTTTAGGAGCTTTTCCGTTTCATGCAGCAGGAAAAGAAACAATCCTTGCAAAATGCTGTGAAAATAATCAGAAAGATTCCATTGAACTGGGCATGGGAGTGAATTGGGTCCCTGTTTTGGAAGTCTTACACCTGAGTCTGTGATGTTACCGGAATGCTCTGTGATAAAATCCATGGCTGGGTGAGGTAACACTACCTTCACATGCTCATCACTGGTAGTGATACGGGGAAAGAGATTCCAGGAGCTGGAGTTGCCTGCTTAGGTGTGCTCTATAAAACAGCTTTTTTCTACCTCAGAAATGTAACCTTAATGTGTAAGAACTGATTGTGTGCAAAAGATACTTTTCATCTCTTCCCATGTACCATGCCTATACAAATCTCAGTTCAGAACTATCTGGTGATTATGCACATGCAGCTGCAGTCCCCCAGATGGCTTCATAGTACAGTACAAGGGTACACATTCTTCCAGCCCCAAGGCATAGGATAATCCACACAGCTGACCATGTGGCAGGAATAGAGGCAGGGACACAGGAGAAGCAGGCAAGGATGCCTGGGAAAGACAGCAACTGGGAGAGCCTGCTGTGCTGAGTCAGTGCAAGTGCCCTTGCTCCTTTGGCTGCTTCTGATGGATTCAGGAAAAGTGTAATTGTGTTTGGCTCTGCACCATCTCTCAAAGCCTTTATCCAGGGACATGGATACTATGGTATGTGCATGCTACAATCTCTTTTAGTCCTCCAAGCAGTCTTTTGGAAAGCTGGGGTCTAAAAGAATTGAAAATGTAAAGCACAACCATCAACTTCTTGGACTAGATTTAGAAAATCCAGTCAACCCATCCGCTTCCTTCATCTTCTGTTCACTGAGGAGGTTTCCTTTGGCCAGCCTCCTTGTCAAGGCCACAATCAAATAGTAGTTGATGGTAGATTTTATTACTAACATAAACAAATAGCAGTTTGTTTTTTTTATTGTCATAAGCTTCAAAGCTGGAACTGGTCTTTGCTTCCGTAGGCTCTACTAGTACTGACATGCAATTGGAATACGAAGGGGATGTTGATAATATAAAACATATGTTGCTTATGCAGATCATTGAGCATCACTTCAGTGCTCTCTGCAAAGCACCTCAGCCTGTTGATCCTCCAGCAACCTCAGCCAAAATAACCCAAGAGCTGCACGTTCTCTGAGCCACTGCACAGCAGTGCAGCGGCATCCCAAAGGATGCACACCCTGGAGAAGGATGTTGACACAAGCAGCAGATATGTAGGATCATATGCTGGCATTGCTGTCTGAAACTCAGTGCAGAAAGGTCTTCTATGGGCAGAGAAAGAAGGATTTAATGGATATAAAAGCACATCTAAAGCAAATAAGGGATTTTTATTGTCATTTTCCCCCACACCATTTTATTGGCTTTGTGCTCATAAAAACATTAGCTGATTAACTCACTATCAGAAAGGCAAAGCTGCTAACCAGAAATTGTGTGCAAAACCAGATACATGCAGTGCCTTGATAGTGGTAGGGTGAGATTTTTCTTTTCCTGCTTCCTTGCTTTTAAAACCTGGCCAATATAACTCTTTTCTGTCATCATAACATTTGGCACTATTCCCATATGTACAGATTGCAACATCTGCAAGTTTTAAAAATTAATATAAAGTTCCGTAATTGTATAAGCCTCGCTCGTTTTAATGTTCTGGAATGAGCAGCCCTGATGCAATGGAGACACAGTCAGCAGATGAAGTGCCCTGCCTGTACTGAGCAAGCTGCTCCAATGGGGCAGGATGTCTGTGCAGTTGGTGCTCATTTGGGTGATGATCACAGTGTGGGATTGTGCTGTGGAGAAACACAGAAATTCAGTAAGTTACCAATAAGTGAAATCATGGGTGCCAAACTGCAAAGTAATCACATTTGGTAGGGCTCATTTCTGTCCCCCTCAGTCCATGGAGATCCAGCATGAAGGTGTGAGATTTCATGTTGTCCATTTTAAAACCACCTTGTATATGGACGTGTAGTTGACCTTTCATGGATCTTATTGAAAGCCATAAAATTACTTAGTCATTACCCACTCAGATATGTTGGAAGTATGGTCAGTATTTCCAGGTTTATTGAAATAATGGTCCCTTATTTGTTGTTCTAGTGGCAGGCAAAGTAGAAACAGAGCAGTGAACAATAACGTAAACCTTGCTGTTACCAAGCACTTGGCAAGCAGTTTTAGGAATGCTTTACTTTTCCTGTGTGTATATAAAACCCTAGAGAACTCTCTACTTGTGGCATATTTCAGCATAAAGGAAGCAGAAATAAAATCAGGCTCTATAATTCATGTGTTCAGTAATGGAGGACCAAAGCAGGAGGAGACAGGTGCTTTTCTGAAAAGAACGAAAGATCTGAGCAGCTGATTCATGGTGAAGTAATATGCTTTTAGCTGAGAACGTTTATTGTAGCTGAACCTCATGCCATCCCTCAAGCCAATATCTTAGATGAATCAGCAACTTTGCGAGCTTTATCTCAGCTGTACCAATAGAGTTTATAATATTGTTCTGTCAGAGCTATTTATACATCATCACATGGCTGACTACTCCAGGCTGTGCTTTTTTTACACAGCCTTGGATGATGTCACCGTGGAGTAGGCAATTGTACTGAACAAAGGCTTTCTTCAGAGCAGCAACAATTAAAGCTGATGGCAGAGTACAACGCCGCAGCCATGGAAATACAGAAACAAGCTCCCCAGTTTTAAGGTAGCTCTAGAAGGGCTTTCAGTCCCTCAGTAGCTGGTCCCACTGGGAGATTACTTGATGTGATATCTGACAGTGTCAGTGCCCACCTGGCCTTGGAAATGTGTAGGGAGCAGTGTGGTCTGAAGCCTGGGGCCGCCGGGCAGAGCACTCACTAACCATGTAATTGTTTGGGGAAGAAAGCAAGCAAGCAAGCTCCTCCAAGAAAGGTCTGTGGATCCCATCTGCATCATTCACTCAGAGAAACAGTGTCAGCCTGGAAGCCTGCAGCCTTGCCATGAGTGTCTTCCAAAAGCCAGGGGACTGATGTCCATTGTAATATGAAGCAGTGAAATCTACAAATTATTTGTAAAGGAAGAATTCAGCATCCTCAGTTGATTGTTCTTTCATTTGTGATGTTCCAGTGAGCCTGAAATTCTTCACTTGATCCTTATTCCCCAGTGCATCATGTGCATTTCCAGCTGTTTATCATCATTCCATAAGGCCAGCAACATGTCAACATCAACAGCTGTGTTCTCCTCATCTGCTACTTGTACTGGAGCTCTCAGAGTTTAAGCACCACCACTGTTGATCAGCGCTGTTGGGACACGGCGTGTGACTCTTCCCTAGAAGCTGCTTCTCAGGAGCTCCCTCTGTATGTCCTCCAGCCAAGCCATGACAAGGACATCACTGGGTCACAGATGGAGGCAAGGAAAAGAGAGTTTTACCCCCCACCCCAGCCTGTGCCTTGCAGAATGACTGCAGTAACAGAGTGCTTTATTTGAGAAGTATTTATAAATTGGACACAATTACTGGCTACCTCAGAGACAGAGTTGTGACATCCTTATGCTGCAGGTTCTGACTTCTCTTGCTTTGCAGACCTCTCCCTCCATTTTCCGATGCAGGTTTAGATTCAGGTGTGGAAAACTGCTGGTCCAGTTGCCTTTTTGCTGTTGCAGTGGCCACCCCTCTCTAGGGAACAGCTCTTCCCAGTGCTCTGATGTTTTTTTTCTCCTCCCCTTAAAATGACTTCTTTCCAAAGCCTCCTTCCAAAGTTTGGCTCTGTGCAAAACATGCCAGCATCTGATAAAGGCTCAAAACAGAAACAGAATGGCATAAATAGAAATTAAGTCAATTAGGAAGAGGTGCCAAAGCAGCAAAACTCTAATTATAGCTGTGGCTGCATGTGCATGTGCTGTGCAGCTTCCAGCCCCCACTAGTGTGCCAGGCTGCCCCTCAGTATTCCTGGGAACATATGCATCCACTGTGTCACTGGCACTGCCTGCTCCACCTTGGACTACCTCTTCTTGCAGAGTCTCTAGAAAGCTGGGGTTCGTGCAGAGAGTTGGTGCCAGAGCTCCAACCAGGCCAGCAGCAGTCCTCTGTGGCTGGATAATTTTTCCTCACTTGCTAAACTGCGTTTATGCCATCTGGTCAATGCAAACAGCTCTATCCTCTATCCAGCCACATTTTGTGGGAATTGTGGTCTACCTGCATCATCAACTCAGCCATGATACTGTATGGTTTATTTCCCTTAGGAACCAGAGGAAACCTGGGCCAGATTCCCAGCTGGTAAAAATCAACATGACTAAGGTGAAGTGATTTTGGGCCATCTGATAGTCTTTGTTAATGGCCAGAGCTGGAAACCTAGAGCACACCTTTTGCCACTTACTCATTATTGATGCTGTTTTGCCATGAGACCATTGATCACAAGTAAGACAGGAGATACCTGAGAGCTGTTCTAAGCAGCATAACAACAGGGGCTTCCAGGCTGAGATCCTTCCAGAAATGGCTGTGTGTGGTGCTGGCTCTGCTCAGAGCCCTGGGTCCCTCAGCTGGGCTCCCACCACTCTTCCCTCACAGCACAGCTTGGTTCCCCAGAGCTATGCTGGAGATGACCTAACCCAGCCTTATGTTGGTCTTGTTTTTGAACCCTGGTTCTCTTTATTCCACAAATTAGGACATTCTTCATTTGAAAATACAGGCAAAGTTTTAGAAAAAATTTGGGATGAGAATAAAATGTGGAGCCAGTTTACAAGGGATGTAATAACCTGTCACTCGAGTTGCTCTGCCTGTGCATGTTTTTGTCCTTGCTGTATATTGAATTCTGGGACCTGTGCTTTTGAGGGAAGAAACCTAGAAAGAGACATTTATTAGGTCTTGTGCAAAATCTTTCTTGCCTTTTGCTGCATCTTGATGCCCTTCCTCATCAGCCTGGCTTTCTGGTCTGTAGGAGGGGTGGCTCTGGGGCAAGGGGGAGATATAATTTGTGCTTCTGTGAAGAGCAGTTGGTCTGAAGCTCATAGGAACTGCCAAGTAGGAGCACAGTCAAACTGGAGTTGTTCCTCTGTGACACAGAACAAATGGTGAAGCTCTACAGTGGTGGTTTAGAGAAAGGTAAACTCTCCTGTCAGACCAGCTGACACACTCCGGAGAAAGGGGATGAGGTTTTGGGCACATGGGTCTGTGTAATCAAAAGGATTGCACTGAATGAATGGGCATGGAGTAAGGGAGGCAAAAATAGAACCAGCCATCTGTCAGTGCACTCCAGGATGGCTAATTGGGAAGCTTCAGTGCTCAGCTGCTGAGTGTCCTGCCTGGTTTCATCACGGAATAGAGGCGGCCATAGCGATCTCTCCTCGCAGGCTGGGCACAGCTCAGAGCCCTGGGGGCTCGGGGTGAGCGCCCCCAGTGTGCTCCTGTTGTGTGTGCCAGAGCCATCTCTGTCCTGAGGATCTTCATCTTCCTGTGGTCAGGCAATAGGAGAAGTCCTCATGGCAGAAAAGGGAGGGAAGGACTTGAGGCAGGTTCATATCTGTTGTCTCCTCCTTCCTGCATAGCCAACAGCCCAGCTGCAAAGGCTGGAACAGAGAGGAGGCAGCCCAGCTGGGGCTGTTGCATTTATCCAGAGGAGATCCTAACGTTACTTTGAGATGTTACCTCAGCAAATGGTAGTCAAGCATTATAAATATATATGTAGTGTGTATGTATGTAATGACTGATTTCATAGTCACCACACATTGTTGGAAACATTGCTAATGTGATGCTTATAGACAGGAGTTAGTCCAAATTAAAGGCAGGAAATTCCAAGGTATTGTTCTTATGGAAGCTGTGACAGCTGAATTATATGGGCTTGTTAAGAAACTAAAAATAACCTCATTCAGAGTAGATAAAAGCATTATGTATGAGCAAGGAAACTGAATTACAATTGCAGTGGGAGCCATAAGTCTGAATATCTTGACTGTTGTGTGCAGTAAATGGAAACTCCACCATGCTGTTATATTAATTTGCTACTTTTTATTTAGGGACAAATCTTCCAATTCTTTACCTTAAAACTCCAGTGGCAATGGAGTGTTTTAAATACAGAAAGATTCAGACATGGGGATTCAGTGCCTCATTTGTAAAGGTAGGATGAACTTCCATTATGATTGTTTCTGCTGTCAGGATTTGGTGGTGGGTGTAACTGTGGGTAGCATCCTGCATTGCTTTTAGACTCATCAGGAGGAGACTGTAGAAAGTAAACAATTCTGGAATTCATTTCTTGCTGATCACAGCCTTTTCTGGGACAAAAATCAAGGCAGAATCTTGGAGAACAGGAGCCTGATCTGGTAATGTCCATGGCACCTCAAGGCCACGGTACCCCTTCCCAGCACAGCACGTGTCTGCTTGCCAGCAGGGGCACTGACAGGCTGTGTCCCATGTCCCACAGCTCTCCCTTGGGATGACCTCTGGGATGAAGGACCGAGGTGTCTGGCTGCCATCAGCCATGCTGCTGCACCCTTGCAGATGCCAGGCAGTTGGCATGGCAGGAGATCCCAGGAGATCTCAGTTGGGCTGAGGAGAGCATCCTCAGCAGAGTTCACTGCTGCCTTTGTTTGGGGAGCACTGAAAGACACTCTGGGGTTCTGTACCTGCTGTCCCTGCTGAGTGCCCATCCTCAGGGAGCATCCTTTGCTCTAGACAGGCATAGTGAAAGCACACCTCTGCTGGCAGATATGGGATGGAATGCTCTCCATTTAGCATCAAGCTGAAATTTTACAACATGAAAATCTGATAAAAACCCACATATTTCAGCTGGCCTTCCTTCATCTGGTATTTGAAACCTGGCATCTGTGCTTTGGCTGCACTTCTGAGACCCAGTGGAGCAGCTTTTGGAGATGGGTTGGGGCTGGACAGGGGCTCTGCCCCAGATCTGGCAGAAAACAGTGGCTGGGTTTTCCAGAGTGGCTATTGGAGTTTTTCTGTAATTTTATTGCAACATCTCTACCTTGACACTAGTTTTCCTACTCTGAGACAGTAATTGGTTTAAGTTTTGTTGCCACAACATTACACACCTGGAATTTGAGATATTTTGCTTCTGCTTGGCTTTGTTTTAATCAGACTTGCTTGAAATGTCATATTGAAATGAGAAAGGCAGCAAGGCTGTAGAAATCTCAGGCATAGACTGCAAGGCAGTAACTGCATACAGAGCTTGGCAGGAGACTGGGACTACCTGAGAGTACCTCTAATTGCCACCTATAAATATCGAATATCAGTATGTGTAGAGAAGGCGAGTGCAGAGGACAGAAAATAATTTTACTCTATGCTGTAGTATGATTCATGCTTTTAAGATCAAGATTAAAAGTCTCTGTTAGGTTCCAGACTATGATTTTATTTTCATTTACATCAAAGGATTTAGGAGCCTTCAAACCCGAGCATTTTTAAAAATAACTTTTAAGCATACTGTCTGGCAGTGTGAGTCCCAGTTAGCATGGAAGAAGCCACGTTCTCCTCATCTAAAGCAAATAACTGAAAATTGGAATTAAAGAAATACCTTGTCCTCAATTTAACTCTGACAGCTTGTATTGTATTTTTGTTTCAGGAAAAAGACTTTATGAAATGTGGGCCCTTGTAGCCAGGACATAGCCCTGGCTGATTAGCCCTACAGATCAGTAGAAACCATGCACAATAAAAGCCTGTGCTTTTATGCAGGGTTTGGAGCCTTAATTTGAATTTTTGGGCTTGTTTGTATTTCAAAAGCAAAAGCTACTGAATTGCATCTTGAAAACCACATTTCAGGGCAAGTATCCTCAAAACACAGCCCAGGTTTGATCAAAAGGTTCTCAAGTCTGCAAACCTTTTGACAAACCAAATGAATGTTTACACTTTCTAAGTAAACTCCAAACCATAGGCTGGCATCTTGCTGTGGANATGGGAATTTTAATATTTTTATTGATAAACACAGGAGCAGGCATAATAAATAAATATCAAAATGTAAGCAAAATATTGAGCTGTACTTGTAAAATGCCAAATAAAAAACAGTTTTGTATTTTGGCTTTATTTAATGTCCATTCCTGTGGATCAGACTGCACAGAGTTCACTTGTCCAAACCACTAAGATAATCCTTACCGCATATAGAAATAGATTTTAATTACAGAGCAATAAATACTGTATCTTTTTTTTTTTTCTGTATGCATTTTTCTATCAGCAGACAAAAGCTGACATTTATTTTACTGATAGCCCTATATTTCCCCTCCCGCTACCACCGCAGCAGAATTTCCCTTGCCTAAGGAAATTGAGAGGATCAGAGCACATCTGATGTTCCATTAATTTAAAACGGCTGCCAGGACTTGCATATTGTAGCAGCTTTAAAGTGATTGAATTCGGATTATTTCAAACTCTGGAAAGTCCTGCCTTGCCTGACAGAGGTGTCTTGAGTGACAAAATAAAACATGAATATGTCATGTCTGTACGTCCTCATCCTCACATGCAGCATTGCAGCAAGCACAATAGAAGCCATGGAAAGAACAACCTTAATTTTCTCCCCCTTTATTTTTTTTTTTTTTTTTAAATTTTGGTAGCAGGCCCCTTTTTTAAGCTGTAGCCCAGCTAAGTGGAGACACCTGGTGTTTGCTGCAGCAAGTTCACTAAAAATATGTGAAAGGGGAGGAGGAGACTGGGGGTGCCTGGGGGGCTCTGCCTGGGGCACAGCCAAAAAATTCCCCTCCCCTTGCAGAGGCTCCTCCTGTGAATAAAGCCCTGCCCTGACCACAGAAGAGCTGCTACAGCCCAGCTCTTGTCCTGGGGGGAAGCTTCACCCTGTCAGGTGCTAAATAAAGCACCAGCTTTTGGGCAATATCTGTTTTGTAATGCTTAGCTTATGCAGCATAATTCCAAAAGCAGAAAAAGTTTATGCACGGCCAAAGGAATATTAAAGTTTCACTACAAAAGAAATATTGTGGCTGCCAAGGCCTGATTACTCATAAACCCCACAGCATTATCACCATCCATCACTGCCGAGCTTTAATGACCAAACTAAAAGGAGAGACATCAAAGTGGGGGGGTGGTGCCCTTGTCGTTTTTCAAGAGTAAGACTCCCTAAATATAGGACCAATAGTCGAGCTCGACATAGCTTTTGACCAAAAAACTTGAAAAATCATTCGAATGAATAACAAAACATATGTTATGTTTTGCTGTAAAAGCCATGAAGTTTGTGCAGTGCTCTATTATGGTGACTGCTTGGCTTTTCATGCATTCCTAAATTACCATGTAATCTAAAACCTTGTTTTCAGCTGCTCTATATTGGAAAGTCCCTTGCAATAATCAGGATGATTACAGCCTAGTGCAGAGAACAAAACTTGTTTGTATTATTGCAAATAAAAATGTCGTTTATCAGAAATTTTACCTTTCAAGGGAAAAATAAAAATAATAATAATAAACTTTCTCTTCTCCCTGGCTGGAAATATTTTAAGCATGGGATTAATTTTGGCCACTCTACGACTTAAAAACACATGGATACTTGATATAAAAATATGTTTCTTTCCTGTAGGGACTTGACTCTTAATTGGTGTGCCAAAACTATCTCACAGAGATTTCATTGTCTTATCTACTTACATCATCTTAATGCGATTTTATTTTACTTTGTCAAAGTCATATTAATGTAAATGTGTTCTTGATAGCAAACAGAGTTCTTTTTTATGCTAAACAGGATTCAGCTGACTCTAATAAAACAGCTTGCAATCCATTAGACTATAACTGTAATATAGTTATTTTGTTTCCCAAATAAAGACCGTGTCAGAAAGCTGTATAAGGATTTTTGTCTTGTTTTTCCACAATAATTGCTTGGGTGGGGTTACATTCTGATCTTTAAATGAATAGTATCGCTTGGAACAAACACTTCATATATCTTTTATCTTCCTCTTGCAATACAGTTCTGAGTTTTCTTTGAAAATGCAAAGCTACTTTTCCAGATAAGTCATCAAAATGTTTCCAAAGTATTTTAACTGCCAGATTAACTATATCTTGAATACAAAGATAGATGGCTTACATTCTTTATGCAGAAATCCTGCCAATGCATAGCAACTAGCAACAAATTAATTTCTTTTGCAACAGTGGGAAGGAAATAAAAAAAGAAACCCTGCTTTGCTATGCAAAGCTCAAAAAGGTAAATAGATATTTAAAAAGAAAATAAGGTTACTCGTTTTGAAAGGGTAATCTGTAAGCAAAGAACAGAGGATTAAACATACATTTGCTCTCTTTACAGAATCTGTGTTCCAGCTTTCTCTTAATGTATTCAGCTAATGAAGGACTGCGGTGACCTTGTGGCAGATTCTGAAATCTAGGAATGTCTATTTCTTATTTTATTTTATTTTATTTTTATTTCTTTTAATGCTCCCTCTCCCACAGAGCTTAATAACAATCTGTTTCAGGTCAAAGTCTGTTTATGTCAGCAATGTTCATGCTACACAACTAAAATGTTTTAATGCATTTATCAACTAAAAATATTGCAAACATTTCATTTCCTTTGATACAGACACAAAAAACCCTCTGCCTTCATTGCAAATTCTTGTTCATATGAATCACTCTGAGTAATATTTGCTTTAACTTTCGTGTGGTTCTACAAACAGCCTTTATATGGCTGGACTTCAAAGCTGGTAGAAATAAAGGTTAGAAATGTGATAGGAGTAATCTATTATTAGGCATGAAACATTACACCGCTTTTTAGTTATAAGCTTTAAAACCTGAATAATATAGATTTTTAACTTACTGCATATTTATTGTGTTTTCAGTTATTTAAGTCATTTAGCATGGAGAGACTGTTTGGAAGAGAAATATTTTCCATAGGAACACAGACCACAATTGGGTTTAATTTCTCCTAATATTTAATTTATAAAAACTGCAATATAGTAACAGACGTCTCATATGTCAAAGCTGAAATACTCTGCTCGGTGTTCCTTGCAGTGTAAAATTAATCTCTTAACCAGCACGCTGACCCGAAAGGCAGGTTTTAGTGAAACTGGCATGGGGTGGCAGGAGGGGTGTGGGAAGGGAAGATAAAATCTCCTTCAAATAGCAGGGAAGGGGAAAAAATTAACACAGAGGAATGTCACAGAGTCTGCCATTGGCATCCACTGACCTGAGCTGATTCAAACGTGTGTATGTGAGGGGTTTCTTTGGCCAACGTGCCCCACACCATTCACAGAACATCCCTGTCCCCCCACAGTGGTGTGTGGGGTATCAGATCTGCAGGGGGACATTGCTGAGGAGGGATGTGCCCATGAGCCCCCCACCATCACCCCTTCACTCCCCTTGATAAATTCACACGGTCCAAGAGGAGCTGGAGAGGGAGATTGCCATGGCTTTGGGGGCCTTCAGCCTGTGCAGCCAGTGGAGGCTGAACAGTGTTGTTCTTGTTCTTGGTTAGGTTTGTGTACTAGCACAGGAGCATAAAAATAAGCTGAAAACATGTAACAGTTCAAGCCAAACAGGTCAGCCAGAAATAAACTACCATTTAAAATCCAGAATTTTAAATCTTCATGAGCCTGGGAAAAAAAAGAGGGAGGCAGCCTGGGCCCAATCCTGTTCCCATCCCTAGCAGTGGGAATTTTAATATTGACAGCACAAGACATATTGCCTTTTTCTAAAAATCTGATTTTGTTTCCTTAGCTCCAGCTCTAGCAGCTGCATGGCTGCTGGCTGCCCTGCACATGATGGGATGAGGGATTCGCTTGCACCTTTCCTGGTGGGTTCAGCGACAGCACAGGGACGTCGGCCACCTCCAGTCGTATCGCAGGGAGACCTTGGCAGTGTGGAGAAGGAACCCATTGCACCATGTGGAGTGGGTAATACCCGGATTTACAGCAGGTGTGTGGGGCAGGTGGCATGTCTGAGCTGCCCTGCTCTCCCCTTGGTGTCACAGGGGTTGGAGGGATTTGGTGGCTTCCCTTGCAGCTGCCAGCAGGGCAGGCACAGTGGCAGAGATCAGATCCCACCTGGGCCAGCTCTGAACGAGGGAGGGGTCACCAGGAGAGCAAAGCTGTGAAGTGTGTGAAACTGGAGAATCCAAGCAAGACCCTTCCAGCATGGAGTGGGGAATGGCTCACTCAGCATCAGGGAGTGGAAAACTCTCACTATTTATATTTTGGACAGTGGAAGAAAGGCTCACACCCATCGACCTCATTAGTATAAAAAAGCATTGACGACACCATAGTCCCCACCTTTCCTTCTCCCATGCTTCTCCAGGGCACCTGGTCCTGTGCCAGAGGGTTTAATAGGTTACCCTGCACAGCCTGGGACCGTGGCGTTGCGCAAGGTTGTGCATTCCCAGGAAGTGTATGTGCACAAAGCTGTGACATGCAGAGCAAGGAGCCATGGCCCTGGCTGGCAGTGGCGAGAGGTGCTAATATTGCTGGGAAAGGTGAGAACATAATTGAAACCATATATTTTGGGGGGCATGCAGGACACAATGAGGCAATAGCTTCTGAGCAACAGATACCCGTAATTCACCTATCCTGGTCTTGCAGACTTTTAATTTGCTCTACAAATTTGGCTAGTTGCAGAATATGTAAACACCCAGAACTGTACACGGCAAACCATTAAACATTAACTTAATGTCGACTTAAAAAAAAACCCACTCATGATATTAAAAACATAAGGGGAAAGAGATGCCAAGCTAGTGAATGAAGCCAGCTGACTGCTGAGAAGAGGCTACGGGGTTTGCTCCGTAGCTTTGCTGTTTTCAGTAATCTGACTCACTGAGATATTTTTAGACACAGTAACAAGTTCCATTGTTAAGTAATTTTTCATTTGAATTTTTCTCAAATTATGCTGTCCTCTTGGCCTGCAAATCCCTTTCTTCAGCAAGGCGGTGCTGCTCTCTACACCCCAAGGAGGAAGGGGAGCTGTGGAGGACTCTGATGATTTGGACCACATTGTGGAACAAGATAGATCTCAGCATCAGGTTGGCAGGATATTTCCCTTTCTTCAAAGGTCTCCAAACCCAGCAAGATTTTCTTTGATATCTCTCCAAAGGGATTTATCAGCATTGGGGCATACATTTGTTTAGATTGTTCCAGTAGGGTGGGACTTTCAAAGGAGCAAAAGGATGCCAAGTGCCAAATTCTCACCAAGTTCTCCATAAAGATTTCCTTAGCTTCCTTTGAAAATGCTAGCTGTGCTCCCCATTGCACTGTGCATCCCTGCTGGAAAGGTGCCCAACAGTACCCTCACAATGTGGGCACAAGGGATACAGGAAAGATTGTGAGATTTTAAAAAACAGGAGGAGGAACTGGCCTGAAAGAGAGGAAATGCATGAAAATGTGCAGGTTGGGGAGGAAACAAGGAGGGAAATGGAGACCAAATTCCTTAGACCCATCATTGTTTGTTGTTTCTTTTATTCTTCCTCTCTGCTTACGACCTCTCTCAGGTTTTCCCTGACATGTTTTAGTTAAAACAGGAGATGAGCATCTACTGAGAACATGGGCAGAACTCTGGCCCTGCAACCAACTTGTGCTCGTGCTCTCGGCTCAAGAAACGTCGGAAAAGACACAGGTGACCTGAAGGTGCCAGGCATTACTCTGGTCCCCTCAGGGCTCCCATAGGAGAAGCAGAGGCTGTGCCCTAGGACAGGCCCACAGGGAAGTTAAGAGGTTTGGCAACTGGTTGTCTTATGTACTTCTCATGAAGTAGGGGCTAAGTCCTCCCTGGTGGTAATGCACTGCCTCAGAAGTAAGCAGGAGATCTACAGGGAGCTGCATAGAGACATTCAGGCCAGTAGCTCCCAAATAACAAATGCACTGATGTCCAGGCAAGGACTGCCAGAGCAATTTGTTCTCCTGCCCTGGGGAAAGGGCCTGATGAGGGCTGTTTGGAGAGGATGTCAGAGAAGGAATTTTTATTTTATGAGTAAGGAGATACAGAGCCTCTTTCTGATCTGTTATAGGTGCATTAATGATTTGTGAGCTGCAGCAGGGTTTGTGGTCCTCTGGTTATTTGCAGGCTGAAAAGATCCTTCCAAGTTCTCTAATACTTAGTATTTGTAGTCATGTACCTGGCTGGTTTTTTTAAATGATAAGTACCTAGAGATTGCTGAGAGCCACAACATGTCTTAAACCTAGTTTCTCCTTAGTGCTTGTTGGCTTCCAGATACAATTTAAGATGTTGATTTTTTTCCCCCAAACCCCCATGTCTTGGTGTTGCAAAGAAAAGTGGTTCTGTTAAAATTTGTCTTATATCATGAGCTAAGTAAACCTCAGCACATCCCTTCTCATCCCATGTTGATCCAAGGATTAGATGTCAGCTCCCTAATTCAGTAAGGGAACACACAGACCTGCTGCAGTCTGCCCAGTGCTTCTGAGGAGGTGAGGGCAGCAGGGTGCTGAGGCAGAGAGGGAGAAGGGGCCCTTGAGTCCTTGTCTCTTGCAGAGCCTGGAGAGACTCCGTGTTTGTCACTGGGGCACTGACCAGGGCCAGCAGCCAGCCTGGGACATCCTCAGATCTCAGCCAGGAATGGCTGTTGAAAGGAGCTCCATTAAGCCCTCCTCGCTGAAAGTTTTGGGAAATCGGAGTTTCACTTTGATTTATTTCAAACATTCAGCTACCAAGAATAAAATAAGGACCTCTCATATATGTTTTGGAGAGCTAACAAAACGTATTTACATGTCTGCAAAGTCCTTTGCCATGCGCAGTTAAATCAGCATTGCAAATCTATCCGAACACGGTGCTCTGGCATCAGCCTCCAGATGACATGTAACATGTTTGTGGTTTGATGGCCTTCACTCAAAAGGCTGGCTACAGTATTTTTATATTTAGATTTATTTTTGGAGTTCACGGTTGAAAGGTTTCGGCTCTGGGCAGCCTTTCCCATGGCTTTTAGCAGCGACACTTGCAGTTCTGTTTCACATAATTAAACAGCCAACAATACTTAATGAAGAAATAAATAACATCAATAAAGTAGTAAATAATTATATGCAGGCAAACACCAAAGACATTATCCATCAGGCAACAGCTGTGAGCATTAGTTTTGATTAATCAATAATGTTGTACAATAGGAGCAGGAATGCTGGCCAGGCCTCTGGGGGAATCACCAACTCTTTTCTAAGCAGCGAGCATTGTGATTTTAAGCAGAACTTTCAGCAGAATCTTTAATTAAATGTAACAGCCAAGATCTCCTCCAGCAGCATTACCGCACTTCTCAAAGCCCACCGAGCAGCTGGAGTTTAACCAAGACCCAGTTAAGGAATTTTCTGTAGCTGGGAAGGTTTCTTGGTACATCTGTGTTGGGGGATGCCAGTGGGGTACCACGTCCCTCAGCAAAGGCACTGTTGGGCCGAGAGTGCTTTGGTGCGGTTTGGTGACCGGCAAGGAGCCAGCGGTGCCTGGCTTGTGCCACCTGGGAAAAAGGAGCTTTGGCTCTGCCTCCAGCAAGGTGGCAGAGGGCATGCCTGCCCAGCCTGCAGCTGGAGCCCACAGGGCCTCACCCCAGTCTGGGCAGCTCTCAGAGCAAGTGCCTGTTCTGTATCTTGTTTCCAATTACAAATATGGCTGAAATTTGCCAGCCATGCTCTGGCTCCTCAGGAACTTGATGTGGGCAGGCTCATGGCAAAATCAGCGAAGTCTGGTTCGTCTTTATCTGTACCTCCTGCAAGAGGAGCCTTAATGAAGCTTCCAGGAGAAAGGGATCTCCCTCCAGGCGTACCCCTCTTGCTGAGCATTCTGCCACCAGCCCGCTGAATTCCATGGCACCGCTGTCTACTCGGGCAGCATCCCTGGATTGTGCTGAGAGGTTCTGCTGCTTCAGTCAGACAGAGCATGGGCTTCTTCCTTTCCTTTTTCGTCCCCCTTCTTTAGTGTATAAGAGCTTTAAAAGAAGGTAAAGCATTGAGAAAGGCTGATCACTGTACCAGATCCCAACTTAGATAAAAGCCAGAAGGTTTTATAGTCATTACCCCATTAAAAGAGAAAGAGAAGGGACAGGAAGGGTTTCTGGCATGTCAGGGACATATTTCCAGAGTCTGTGCTCACATCTTCATGGTTTGTTCCTCATGAAACCAATTGCTGATGACTTCTTGGCATGTGAATAAGCAACAGCAGCACATTGCTTCCACCATGAGTCCAATGCTGGGGACACCTCCCCACCAGTGGAGACAGGAAACATGAGAAGGGAGTGAAGGCTGTAGCTTGGCTTGACATGAACAAAACAGATGTGCTGACCCACTCCTGAAGGGTTACTTTAATTCTCTGAGATGGCAAATGCACGTAGGAATTTTGCAAGCATAAGGCACATGGGTTTGTTGAGCTAAAAATGACAAATCTCCAGAGAGGGATGGACAGGGAAAGCCCTTGGCTCTTGTTTGAGAAATGGAGGTTTGCAGAAGGCAATGGGGGAAACATCCACGTGACTTGAAAACTCAGACAGTGCCCAAAGACCAGCCTTGAAGCCTTTTTTTCCCCAAGCCTTCTCAGCAGGAAAACCAGGAACAGAAATTTCACATGATAATTGCTGATAGCGCAACAAACCCCAGAGGGTTTCCTTACCCGCTTCTCAACATGCAGGCACTAATAAACTCCTGTGTTAACATTAATATTCCTGATAGTCTCTGTAGGCTCCCTCTCCCAAATGTGAATCTCATTAACATCTGCGAACCCAAAGTAAATTTGTGGGCATCTAAAGGTGTATCCTGGTAACTGGGGGGCTCCTGCCTGCTCACAGCCCCTCAGAGCACCTGCCAGCCAGGTATGGGAGCGCTGACTGCATTTCTGGGGTCTGGCATGGCAGATGGGTACTGCCAAATCTACACAAAACTGGTTAATTTCAGATAATACCAAGTGAAAACTGCTCACATTTCTCATTCAAAATCAGCAGATAGGATTTTGGTCTCCTCCCTCCCCTGTCAAGGATACGTGGGGTGTTCCCAGGGGCACAGAGCACACATGTACATTTCTCTGTGGATGCTAAAGCTGGTGAGGACAAACTTACTGTGTTTCTCGCAAAATAAAATCTCAGTTTCGTGTTTTTAAATAATTAATACAGTGTAGGTAGCCTATAAAACTCATGGCTTTCCCTCTCCTTAGAAGACAGGAAAGCATATCAATAAGCCACGGGTAAGGGCAGGGTGTGGAGTTATTTTTTAGTTCTTTGTCACATTCTTTCACAGAGTACCCCTATTGGCTTCTTCAGGAGCAGTATTTATAACACTGCAGATATTAATTTGTTCAATGAGATAAATTAAAAAATTACAGATAAAGTTTTTGGTACGATATGGATCTCTTTCCAGGAAAGCAGCATCTTAATAACAGATAAGGTATGGATACGGCTTCATAATAAAGACTTACTCTAGGTCCAGTTGTAAAGTACCTTAAATACTACTTTTTCCTAATTGGAATAGTCTTCTGCAGACCTTTTTTTTCCCAAGTAGACAATATTTGGCATGTTATACACTGCATCAGATAAGACAAGTAGATGATGTTCAGGTATTTCTCTTCAGTCCTGTTATTCCTGCTTTGTTTTATTGAGATGAAGGTCTGGATTCCTAAACCTGGGAAGGGCAGATCCCATCAGGCCTCCTCCTTTCTTGCTGTCCTGAGCCTGTGCTTGCCACTGACTCTGCTCAGAATGGGTTTTCCTGTGGGTTGCTGTTTTCTGGTAGTTTTGGTAGGGTGGAAATGCTGCTGCCAGGCACGCTGCCCAGCAGCCAGCTCTGGCCTCCTTGTGGCTGTCACCAAGGACCACGCTGTCCTCTGGCTTCACCAAAATTCAGGGCTTGGGAGTGAGGTCTTTTTGAAGGACTTGCAATTTATAGATCCCTTTTTATTGCTAAGCTAGGTAAAGCACCTCTCAAAGTCATTATTCAAATGTGGCATATGTTTTGCTGTGAATTTTCAGTAGAACTCTTTCCAGTGATTTCCAAAATAAATGAGACTTTGCATAGTACTTTTTCCGTATTTAACATTGCCTTCCTGGCTTTGCAGCCAAGGCTTCCTTTTAAAGGCATGTGCATGAGATTATGCAATCGTAGTATTCCGGATACTCAGAGCAATTAAAATAAATCAGGCTAGGTATAATGAAGATGAGCCAAAGCATCTGTTTCTCAAGAGGATTTAAAAAAACCCCACCAACGCTATCATCCCCAGGGGCCTGAATCCATGGTGGTTAGACCTCAGAGATTCTTGTACTTCAGAAATGTGTCCAGCACTCACTTGGATATGAAAAGGAGGAGCTGCAAAGGAGGAGAGGACTCTCTGGTATGGCAACTATCCCTGCTCCCTGGAAACAGTGGCCAGATAACCCCGTGTGTTTTGCAAAGCTGGACTTACAGATTAATTTAATTTCCTTTGTAGTGTTTTAGGTTGATGAATGTACCTAGATGGAGGGGAGGAGGAATGACTTCTGCATCCTCTCCAGTGTTTACCACACACATCTTGTGCTTATAACCTGTAGTTATTGACGGTGGTGCCTCAGCAGGAGGTGCAGAAATGTCCGTGCCCCTGACGCCAGGGTGAGGGACCACCGTGACCTGGGACACAGGAGCACTGGCTTATTGGGCCACTTGTCCCACAAGACAAGAAGGAGACTTCAGGCTGTGGAGTTAACAGGAGCGACTATTCTCATTTGTTTCCCCTTCCACTGCCTCTTGGCACCAGATGCCAAAAGCTGTTTTCAGGCAAAACCAGGAAGGGGGTGAAGTGTGGGACAGTCCACAGTAGGCTGCTGAGCTGCCTTGCTTAGGTAGGATGGCTCAAAGACAGTTTAGCCAAATGTTAAATGATTGACTCATCACTGTGACATTTGTAGCTCAGGTAAAGGATGAAGATGTGGGAATAACTGCAGAAGAGACTGCTAACACTTACCAGGAAACAATCTGCATGTAAAGGAAAGAGCAAGTTGTGGTGGTGGACACAGCAGCCCTGCAGTTAACCAGGGGAGCTCAGGAATGCTTTCTCTGTGTCAGTGCATCTCATTCTAGTGCCAGCAAGAAAGATCTCAATAACTGGGAGATCATATGTCCTTGCACAAAACAGACTGGGGAAAACAGAAAAACTCAATCCCAAAAAAGATGAGCAAGAGTTATCATAAGCACTTGGGCATTGGGAAGGCAGTCAAAGTCAATAAGGAGGTGAAGTCCCCTGCTTTCACATGATGGCAGGGCAGAACAAAGAACAATTTGAGTTTGGCTGGTGCATCCCCTGCCTGCGAAGCCCACTGTGCCCTGACTTGCTCCCTAGCAGCACTGGCTGCTTCCTCTGAGACAACTGCTTACTGTTCTCTGAGGCCCACCAAATTTCTTTAAAAAAGGAATTTTCTCAGAAAAAAAAAAAAAAGCCACAACAGCTCAGACCTGCGAGGTGGAAAGAGGTCAGCTTGTTTACTTAAACCGATTTAAATCTGGCACACTGAGAATAGCAACTTGCTTTGACCACTGACTTGGGTAAATATGGCCTGGCATTCTTACGGTGATATTTCCAGCCCCAGCTATCCCCATCATGCAGGGATATATATACATAGGTATATTTTCACTGAAAACAGTTGAGGTTAATTATTTGACAGGAGCTGGACGTGAAATGGCTGGTGTGCATTTCCTGTGTGTTGTTAGGACAGTGAAGCCCACCCAAAGTCCTACCAGGCAACGTCCCCTTCCAAGCTTTACGATTATAAAAGAAATAATTCGGTCACATTTAGGAACATTTCCAGTGCAGAAATTTTTTCCAGGATTTAGTGAGAAGGCAGCTATTTTTAGCAGATAAATTAGCATATTTTCTGAAGTGATCACACTGGAAAGGATAGCCAGGGATTGCTTGTTGGACAGTATCAGCATTCCAGCTTAGAAATGACAATTCAGCCCTTGTAACATGAGATGAAATGATCTCCGTGGCCTGGGCTCCCTCTTTCTTCCACAGCCATCCACGCTACCAGCACACGTAACAAGACATAATTTTACATAAGTAGAAGACTGTGCTCTAAGCCAATACACGAGTCGTGCCTGATTGAATATTGCCATTTCAGAGCCACCATCTAATCACATTTCTCAGGCCGCGTGAACAAAATAATGTTGTTATAATTACACGGAGTGTTTGTGTGTATGCGCGTGTGTATTATATATGTATAATGACATTAGGATGATAATATAGCTGTTTCTATTAGCTCTGTGGTATTAATAAGGTATGACAGAAAGTTATTTGATACCATTTGAAATCCCACTTGCATTTTCATATTGCTCTCAGATGTAATTCAGGGACTTGATTTTTATGAGTTATGGCTCTGATGTCACTTGTATTTTTGCCCGTAATAGGTCCCACTGGAGCAAAATTCATCAGACTCAATTAACAGCATCTGAAAAGTGTATTTGGTTAGCAACGGCTCAGGCAGAAATGGTGTGGGCTCTGTTTTAGCTGACCCATCACTCTGTGCCTCTAGATGAAACCAGCTTTGCAGGCAGCAGTTAGCAGGCGCTGCAGCTCAGTTACTGTGAGAGTAAAGCAACTATTTTGGGGGCTGCTCAGCTGCTGTTTCTTCCTCTCCCATGGCTGCATCCCTTGTTATGGGTGTCAGAATACTCTGCCATCATCTGGGCACCGTTCTCATTTCTGCATGGGCAGGTGATCTGTCCTACTAGTTACCATTTTATTGGTGAATATCTTGATACTCAGCGGTGATTATTTTCTTTAAGCAGCCTGGTCTGGGACCCCTTGGGCAATGGTGTGCTCGTTCCAGGCAAGCTGCTAGCAGTGCTGTGGGGGAATTAAAAACACAATGCCAGGGCAACAAAAAGAAATGCAAGTTAAATAAAAATAATTCCAAGTGCACATATGAATTGAAGACTGGAGTTTGAAAGCTGATCTCACACAGGGTTTTCTGCTCTGTTTGGTCACTTATTTGGGCTGGTGGATCTTTTGAAGGGAAGATAAATGCTCTGACTCCTGGTATTATTAATGCTTTGAGCTGGTAATTTGTACATCTGATCTAAAGGGCTCCCAAAGTGAGACACTGATCCCAAAACCTGCTGAAGTGAACATGGGGCCTCGTGGCAATTTCACAGGGCTTTGCATCCCATCCCGTATGAGGAGTTGGGAGCAAGGGCTGGCATCACCCTCACAACCCCTGCTCCTGCTGTGTCTCTGTCTCCCACCCTGAACACTCCTGATAGAACTAGTGTGTTAAAAGCCTGGAAGGGAAAATCTCTGAGTAGAGAATCAGTAAGTGAACTGGAGCCCCCCAGCAGTGCTGGCTGCCCCCCCGTGCAGGCACAGCCCCATCAGGCTGTGTTCCCTTCCAAGCACAAAGCCGGGCTTCAAGGCTCCGATTGCTTCCTGTCTCCCAACATGCCTGACCACAACTATTTTTAATTGTAAGGCATGAAAATAAAGTTATTTAATAAATTAACGCTACAAATGCTTTCTGGTTCAACTTTGGCTGTTTATTAGGACCAGCCTTATTTTGGCTTCTATGCAGTCATTTCCAGCTACCACCCTGTTTGATCCCCATCTTATTTCCTTTGTAATCTACTGATATTCTGTTGTTATCATTGCTGTGTTTTATGGTTTTGCATTACTTTATTGACTCAGTATACTGTAGACTGTTTCTTTTTTTTTTTCCCTCTTCACTGAAAATAGCCTTTTATGAGAAGCTTAAGCAAAAGCCTGGAATGTCCAAAGGAAGGCACAGAAAAATTACAACATTTTGCACATTTCTTTTGGCCAGAGAAAGTTACAAAATATTCATATGAAGAAACTTATTCAGTGCCTGCAGGACAAAATCCAACTTTTGATAATACATGGAATTTCAATTTCTGCTATAAACTGGCTTTCTATTTTTTTATTTATTATTTTGAAGTATAAAGAGTTTTCCGGGGGAGGGGTAGGGGGAAGGCGCCTATAAAATTGATGTCAGAGCAATGATGAGTATGCAGACCCTCACTGCTAGGAATACGTACTCTTCTGCACTGCCACAGCCTCTGTTGCTATCCCATTCCAAATGCTACCAGCATTAGAAACTTAAACAGGATGCTGATGGTCCTATGAGGCAGCAGCAGTGGATGAAATGACACCAAGGGCTGGGGGCTGGAGCCATGGGAATAGAGGGGGAATCCTCCTTTTGTTCATGCTGGGCCCCTTCTCCTGCCCCATGGACAATGAGCTCCTCTACAGCTGAAGGTCAGGTGGGGTCCTGCAGGAGCTCAGTACACGGAGTAGTGACTTGGGCCATCCTGCATAGCCGCTGCCTCCAGCACAGATGGATAATCATCCCTTTGCTGAGAGGACCAAAGCATGCTCTCACCTGGTTCTTCAGCCTCACCACCTTCTTCATAGTGGTTATCACACCATGGCTTGGAGGGATGCTTGGAAGAAGACTCTGGCTGGTGGGAAGGATGGGGCTCTACAACTATCAGAGCTGTGAGTGATGCTTCATGCAGTGGGGAGGAGCTGAGGGCTGGCAGAGAGGCTGCCAACAGTGCCTGGGCCCTGGCTGCTGGGGTAGAAGCAGAGGGATTTGGGCACAAATGGAGATGGGAAGTTCTCTTTGCTACTCAATTATATATTGTGGGAAAGGAGCAGCCCTACCTGCCTGAGATAAAGAAAACGAACACACAAATACAAATCTGTTTGTGCCCAAAGTATTGTAACAATCGTTTGAGAACTGTCTTATCTGTGTGAGAATATTACCCTGATTAAACATGCCAAGGTCAGTAAAAACAAAGGTGAATTGCAGAAGAACTGTGTGTCATTCTGGCCAGGAGTTCACTGGGGGTGAAATGGAGCAGCACTCCGTTTTGCAGGGATGTGTCGAGGTGTGTCCCCCTCCAGGGGACAGGCACAAAGTGACAAGACTTTAGTGGCCAAAAGGGCTGCTGTTTGCAGCTCTTCTGACCTGTTCTGCTGGGTTTGCCCATCCAAGCCGTGCTGGTGCTTGGTGGAAGCCCAAGCACCGGTACCCACTGGCTTCCTGCCGTCCTCGGCAAGCATCCCAGCCTTCCCCCGGGCTCACAACGCTCTCACCGCTGTACGAGCCGTGAGGCCACAGACCGGGCACGTACTGAGGGCATCTCAAAAGGATAAAGGGCAGGGAAGATGAAACCTCTTACAAACTCTAAGGATTTGGTAATTCCTCCAGAGGAACCAGCAGAAAATCAGTCTGCCCCTGCAGAAACACCAAGCATCCCAGCAAGGCTTGGGCGCTGAGGCTGTCAAGGTGAACCCCTCACCTTCATGGTACCTCGCCCACATTATTCCCGTGTCTGCTCCGTTCCCGCTGCGCGGGGCCAAGCGAGCCCTGCGCCTCGCGTAAGGGTTCCGGTTAGCGAACATCCCGGCTTGCAGCGGGGTGGGTCCCTCGGTCCCGGCATTTGTGCACGGA
Organism: Aegithalos caudatus; assembly: GCA_013389925.1. Taxonomy (NCBI): domain Eukaryota; kingdom Metazoa; phylum Chordata; class Aves; order Passeriformes; family Aegithalidae; genus Aegithalos; species Aegithalos caudatus. Next base: position 106 of record WEIU01012710.1, on the reverse strand, counting down.
CTGTGGCCCGCTGTCCGGNCCCGCGGCGCGCGCTGTGTCGTGATGCGGGCGGCGCTGACGTCACCGCTGGCGTCATTATTAACGATTTCATTCATTTATTTATTTA
>WEIU01012709.1:28280-39526 GCA_013389925.1 Aegithalos caudatus | reverse complement strand
TCAAAAATAATTCTGGAAGAAATCATACCTAGATATGGGATAGTAGATTCAATTGACTCAGATCAGGGAATGCACTTCACCTCAAAATTATTAAGCAACTATCAGAGGCTTTAGGTATCAGATGGGAATATCATACCCCATGGCACCCACAAAGTTAAGGGAGGGTGGAAAGGATGAACCAGACACTAAAATCTCAGTTATCTAAACTCATGCTAGAAACAAAAATGTCATGGGTAAAATGCCTCCCTTAGGCCCTTCTGAATATAAGAACTAGGCCACTCTCAGGAATAGGATTATCTCCTTTCGAAATGCTGTATGGAATGTCGTATAAACATGGTATGCCGGCAGACCACTCTAAAGTAGAGGATGGTCAACTGCAACCCTATCTAATAACACTTAACAAAAACTTACAGGAGCTATGAAAAAGGGGGCTTATCACTCAAAGCACCCCCTTGGGATTCTCCATACATCACATACAACCGGGCGATAAGTTGCTGGTGAAAATCTGGAAAGAAGTTCCTCTGGCCCCGCGCTGGGAGGATCCTTTCCTCATTCTCCTGACATCCGACACCTCCATCCAAACAGCAGAAACAGGTTGGATGCACGCTTCAAGGGTAAAGAAAGCCGACCCTGACAAGGAGCCTGAGTGGAAGATCACTTCTTCACCAGGAGACCTGAAAGTGAAACTACAACGACGATAGATGTCCGATGAGAATACGGTAAGTTGTACTAAAATTGGTTGTCCCTGTTACCTGTGTATACATTTTGAGTGCAGTTATTGTCACGAGGTTTGGGTGGTGCATTGTAGAAGGGGATACAGACCAAAGGGATTGTGTACAAAGTGTTTGGAAGAAGAGTAAAATTTGACCAGCTCTCTCCTGATGTGGGCCACTAATTTAGGATTATTGGAATTGGACTCCCCAAGGTGGTACCTCAGTTATAGAAAGGGGGTGAGGGGAAAATTAGATTTGAGGGTGCAACCCATAAAAATCGAGTGCCGAACCGAAAGTAAAACACCTTGCTCAGCTGAGGCAGTAAATGTATCTTGGTGGGGCATCTTTAAAAGACGCAGTATGCGGTATGCGGCCTGATCAGGTCAAACCCTCGAAGGATATCCCGGATGCTGAGAAGATGGTTTACCACACTGCTGGCTGCAACCTGACGGGCGTAGGGAAGAGCAGAGGGACATGCCTGTGGGTAATCCTGATGGCCCTGAGCCTGGTCATATACCGGTCTGACAGGTTGGAGCATGAAAAGCTGCCAAGCCCTGACGACCTGAATTCAATGTACCATTGCAACAAATGCCTCAAAACGACTCTACCCAGCCAAAGCAGAATAAATGAGATAATTTTACAACAGAGGTTTGTTTGTCCAAATTACACAGAAAATAAACAATGTATTATTAACGGTACTTGAATTGAAATATGTAAAGTAAATGGGAAAATAATTTATATAATTCCCCCGGTGAAACGCTGGAGGAGATGGTCAAATTTCCCTCTCAGAAAAATTCCTATTTTAGCGAGACAAAAAAGAAACATAAAAGAAGTCCCAGAACTTCCTCTATGCCAAGCTTGTAACCACACAGTTTGGATAGGGGTGAGAAAGGAATCCACTTTTGTATCATACTTCCAGGTGAATAAGTTGTGTTATGACAAAGAAAGTTTAACTATGTGCATGATGAACGGAAAAACCTACTGGGAGGGCAAAAATTCAAAGCTTAATAGGAAGATATTAAATGAACCTATAATACTAGACCTCATAAAGGAAGACAATGAGAGAATTTGCCTAAAGTTCAAAGAAGCATTTTTTTTCTTGAGAGATGATGAAGGGATGGATCTCGAAAGAAAAATACAACAGGTGGCGATTGAAATAAAAAGACAGGAGGCTGAGGTTAGAGGGAAGAGAGTAGAGCAAGAAAAACTAAAATTGTTAAATGAACAATATGAACAACTGGAAAAACAGTACAATGATGGTAATTTCCCTGCACCTAATAAAAACCTGTTCATCGAACTTATGCAGGAGATAGCTACAGAATTATAGCTAACAAACTGCTGGATATGTGGGGGTTTAAAATCTGCATGAAAATGGCCATGGAAAGGAGAAGGATTGACTCCTGAGCAATTGCTGAAATGGAATTATGTTCAAATGTCCAACACTACAGTGAGATCTGAGGGATGGGTTCTGGAAGATAGAATTATAGGAACCATCTGCATAAACCGAGAGGGGAAAGATTACACTGACATGGTAGGGTACACCCCATGTATATCCACACTCTCCATAAGTTCGGATAAAAAAGAAAGATCCTGGCAGCCAGAACCCCCTTCGGGTTACTGGAGTCAGATACAAAAGAATAACTGTGAATGGACTGAGACTATTGGATTATGCTGGCATAAGCTTACCGGAGCCAATCCTTTCCAATCCTTAAAGGTCTTAGAGAAAATTCTGGGGAAGGACCGAAAGGGTAGATATGGAATGGAATGCCCCTGGGGGATATATTGGATCTGTGGAAAAAAAGGCTTACAGTGAATTACCTAATAAATGGAGGGAATCCTGCACTTTAGGTATGATAAGACCTTCTTTCTTTACTTTATGGAGATCTGAATCCAATCTATTGGGGGCACCCTTGTATGAAACACTCAGTAGAGAAAAAAGAGAAATTAGGAAAACACTTCTGTTGGCTGGAGGGAGTCATAGATGGGCAAATGAAGAATGGCCTGCAGAAAGAATAATAGAATACTATGGCCCTGTGACATGGGCTCAAGATGGAAGTTAAGGATATAGGACCCCAATCTATCTCCTTAATAGACTAATTAGATTACAAGCTGTGGTTGAGATAGTCTCCAATCACACCTCAGAGGCCTTAGAAATGTTAGCTAAACACACTCAGATGCGTGCCTTTGTATATCAGAACAGAATAGCACTTGATTATCTGTTGGCTGAAGAAGGTGGGGTGTGTGGCAGGTTTAATGAGACGAAATGTTGTGTTGAGATCAATGATTTTGGACAGGCCATTACATCCCTAGCAGCTGAAATAAAAAACGTAGCACACGTGCCAGTCCAAAAACGGAATTCCATATTACAAGCATCCTGGTGGGATCATTTGTTCAATGGGGAGTGGTGGAAGAAAGTACTTTTCTTCACAGCATGCTCTGTTGCAGGGTTGGTATTCTTGCCTTGTTTAATACCATGTTTTATTCGATTAATACACTCAGTAGTTCAAGGTACGCAAATAGCTACCCGGCCCACCGATCCCGAAATGGCTACCAAAGGAACAAGTAATAAAACCACTCTAATGAAACTTCTACCCTTAGAAGAACAGGGAAATAAAAATAAAACAAGAGAAATATTAGAGAAATTTGAAGCCCAGATACAGAAAGGAAAAACAGACTATAATAATTACAATGGTGTTATTGGGGAAAAATGGCATAACGAGGAATAAAAAGTTCTTGTGTGTGTTATAAATAGTAGTTTTTCTTAGACAAAAAAAAAGGTAGAGTACTAGATTTAATAAAATCTTTTTTGGTAAAATGTAACCATATAATGAATAACAGTACAATCACAGATTATAATAGTAAACAAAAAAGGAGAAGGTCTGTTATAAATGTGGTGTATGATTTGTGTTTTTATTGTACTGATATAAAATAAAGCAAAAGGGCATTTTTAATCCAAGGAAAAAACCCAGCTGCCAGATTGCAAAATAGGATGCTGAAACCAGGAACAGAGGAAACAGAGTGATCTTCATTGAAACAGAGGAGAACAATGGCTGAGTAGCTACACCTATCTCACCAGCCACTCCGTAGTTAACACCAGATATTCATCTGGCCTCCCCATCGGGCTACTGTGAATCTGAATATCCTGGTTCCAGGAAATGTATTCATCCACCCTTCCCACCTCAAAAAACTCATCAGTGGACTAGTAACTGGACTAATCACCCTATCCTGCCTTCTTCATCAGGGAACCGGTAGCTGGAAATTAATATTATCCACCACAACTATTTGTCCATTCTTCCCGACTCAGAAATCTCATCTGGAGACCAGCAGACAAAGATGAATACCAACTAAGCTTGGATACAACAAAGAACTAAGGGTTTCTTAGCTGCAGGGCTGAAAAACTGTATAAAAACTGGCTGCTCGAACAGGAAAATACTCACCCGGGTTCACCAGCTCTGACTCCCGGGCTCGGAACTGTATCGATTGTGGCTATTTTGATTGTACCGATTATTAATAAATGCTTTATTAATTTTTAATTTGGCTGATCTATTTATTACACTTCACAAAACATTTTATGGCAAATTAACTTCCATGTGCCTAGCACCTGGTTTTGAACCATGCATCAGTATTGCTGATGACTTGTAGAAGTGTAAAATTATTTAAACTCCCTCTCTGACACTCGTTAAACTGGAACAACTAGGTATTTCATTAATTTTTCAAGACTTTTTCATGAAGTTCCACAAATGAAGAAACTACTATGAATCTGCAGCCAAGTCTTTATATTTAGTTTACAAATCTGACATGGGAAAAGCATCACTCTAGTAAAAGGCCAGCAAACTGAAATCAAGTTCAAATCCCACTTACACCAGTAATAAAGGCACAATCTACTAAAACTACTCAAAGTTATCTTCCCAGTAACACAATAACATTATGTATCCATGAAGTTACTGATTCTAATTCTTGATCAGTAAAAAGCAGATTTCAGATCCTTTAAATTTACACTTCTAGTCATCTTTCCTTTCAAAGTACAGATACCTGGCTACAGCACCTGCAACTCCTGTCCTACACATCGTTCAGTCTATTCACAAAGCCAAGAACAAAGATAGCCAAGACTTTTCTACTGTCTATGAGGTAGCTGTGCATTTTGTGTGACAGTTTGCAACTCTTCCATTGGGCTGATTCACCTGAAGGATGATTTACAGTTCTGTTTGTTAGTCCTTAACTTGGGTTACAGTGCTAAAAAGCTAAGTTCTGCTTATCATCCATGCAATCAGATGACCATCATACAGATGACCTGCACAGTGAGCATACACATCCATATCTTATGGACACAGAACAAAGCTGCTTTTCTGGCAAGTCAGCAGAACATGCAAGTGAGAAGCAGTGAACTAATTCTGTCAAGGTATGACAGATGGGAGACCCTCATCCTCCCATCTCCTATTTATCATAACTGCTTATATACATTTTAAGTCCTCATCCCATCATATTAACAAAAATGGATAGTCTGGTGTCCATTTATTCAGTTATTCACATGGTCTTTCTCCAGCAAATAATTCCACATTAATTATGATTCCTAGAACTTGCAAACCCATGAGCTATGATCACAATACATACATGTATTGGGAAGGAGCTTCCTCCTTTCTCCGGGTATGTAGCATGAATGAGAAGAGCATCTTAAAAAAAATGCAGAACTTTGCCAGTGCATTGGCAACAGGAGGAACAGTCTCACTTGTTCCGTAACACTGGTCACACTGGGAAATGGGTAAGAGAATACTTAAAACAGAATTCAGTACAGCTACAAGCTGTCTCTGAATTCTATTAATGGAATTATTTTAAATGCATAGCTCTGTCTAAAGCAAAGCAGAAGACATGGAATAAACTCAAGTATGACTCAGGCAAAGATAAAAATAGTATCAGGCAGGCTCTGGCAAGTAAAGGACAAATAAAGGGGGTGTACATAAAAATGTCTCAAATATTTTGAAGTTGAAGTCAGAGTCAGTTTATTTAAGTTAGTTATGAAAATAATGTTTTAAAACAGCTCTGTGTATGTCCTGGCATATGACAAAAATAAATAAATTAAAAATATGAGAATTTTCTATGGAAAAAGGAGGAGCCAATAGTAGCTCCAATTAATTAAAGACTGGCAAAAAGTGTGATTTCATTTAAGAAAAAATGAATGGTAGTAATGGGCCTAATCGAAATACTCATATCAGTTACTGAAATCTATTAATATTTTTCACTCAGTATAAAAAAAAATTGCAGAACATAATTGAATATTCATCTTGATTATTTCACACAAAAGACTGTTCTATGCAGAACTTGTATTTTTACTAACTAAACATTTGTTTATGGAAAGTTAAAAGGTCACTGAACGATTGAACCTAGAATTTTTTTTTTTTTTTGGCAGGTAAACTTGGTTCCAAGTTTAGCATTTATTTTTATAGAGTACAACTTTGCCTTTAGAAAATCTGACTCTGGTGTACAAATGGAGTAGTAGGCCATTGCTGATCTTCTTTACTTAACAATTCTCAGCAATTCAGATGCATTTTACTTACATAAGACAGCAGGAATATGTTTTCAGACACAATACTGTGTGTGAAAGTGACTTGTTTATTGAATTTGTTATGAAGAGTTAATAAAATGATTCATTATTCTTTTGATTTCACAAAATCTTGAACATTTCAAGTAGAATCTTTAACAAGCATACAAAACTATTCCGAACAATTTATATTTAATTTAACCAGGACAAATAATAAATTTGAAAATAAGGTGATGACAAATTATAGAGCCATCAAGTAGAAGCTTGATGGGGAGCCAGGGATGCATCTCTGAAAATTGCATCAACAATAATACTGTCTTGTGGAGCAGAATGCGTTCCACCAAAATTAAGTCTCTAGGTTTTGACCAAGTGACCGACCTAGCAGATGATAGAAAGGCTGTGGATGTTGTCCATCTGGACTTCAGTAAATCCTTCAATACTCTCTTTCCCACAGCTTCTTCCTGGAGAAACCACTGCTCATGACTTAGAAAGGTACAGTTTGCTGGGTTAAAAACTGGATGGATGGCTGGGGGTGTTGGTGAATGTAATTACTTGGCCGACAGTCAGTCACTACTGCAGGTTGCTAGGCTCATTGCTAGGGCTGGTCCTTTTTAATGTCTTTATCAATTTTTTGGATGGGGGGATCAAGCAGCACCTCTACTTGCAGACGACACTAAGTTGGGTGGGAGAGCTGATCTGCTGGAGGGCAGGAAGGCTCTGCAGAGGGATCTGGATAGGCTGGATCAATGAGCTGATGCTGGTGGTATGAGGTTCAATAACGTGCAGAGTTCTGCTCTTGGGTCACAACAACCCCATTCACTGCTATAGGCTTGGGGCAGAGAGACTGGAAAGCTGCCCAACCAAAGAAGACCTAGGGGTCAACAGCAGATCCTTGAGTGTGTCCAGAGAAGGGTAATGGAGCTGACGAAAGGCCTGGAGGACAAATCTTATGAGAAGCAGCTGGGGAGGTGGAGGTGTTTAGCCTGGAGAAAAAGGAGAAAAGGACACTCAGGAGTGACCTTATCCCTCTCTTACCAACCACCTGAGAATGTAGCAGGCAAGGGTACGCCTCTTCTCCCAGGCCATTAGCAACTGAAGAAGAACACATAGCCTCAGGATGGGCTAGGGCAGGTTCAGGTTGGACATGAGAAATAATTTTGTCACTGAAAGAGCGATTAAGCACTGGAACAGAGAGGTGGTGGTGTCACCATCCTAGGAAGTGTAGAAACAACTAGACATGCAGCTTAGGGCTATGGTTTAGTTGACATGGTGGTGTTGAGTCAGAGGTTGGACTTAGAGGTCTTTTACCACTTTAATAACTTCATGATTTGTAGGAAATTCAGTCTTAATAATATACCTTTTAATAGGACAATCCATGGACTTAAGAGAATGTAACAAATATATACCAACCTACACACTGTGTGGAAAGGCAAAGACATCAGAGGTGTCATAAGTTAAATAAAGAAGCTTATAAGTTTACTTAAATCATGTTGTGTTCATTTAGAACTGTTGACAAGGCTATACAAGCAATTAATTGAGTCACAAATTACTGACATTTATGCAGAGGCACAAGATTATAAAGATAGGCTCCTCAGTCCTGCATTTTTACAGGCTACTAAAACAGTATTTACTGCTAAGTAAGATGTACAGCACAACTTCCAGGATCAGACCATACAGCTAAAATAACCACAAAAATTTTAAAAGATAATGGTTAGCCCCTCTAGAGGCAGGAAAGAGTTGCAAAGTGTTAAAACAGACTGCCCAAGAAAGCGGTGGAGTCACCCTCCCCGGAAGTGTTCATAAAAGTGCATGGATATGTCACTTGAAGATGTGGTGTAATGCTGAACATGGTGGTGCTGTGTTGATGGCTGGACTTGAAGGACTTTTCCAAACTTAAAAATTCTCTGATTCTATGATAAAAACAAGGAGAAGAAAAAGCTCTTCAAAATAACTTAGTGGGTAGCCAGTCACATGCAAGCATCTCTAGATCCTACCATGTTCCCTGTAATTATCAACTAGATAATCATTGTTTCCTATTAAAACTTAACCTCTGCTAGTTAAATCTGCCTTGCTATACTCTGTTACTGAACAGATCCAGTCAGTTCCAGATAATGAAGCTTACAGCTCTCCACCACTCTTAAAAACAATCACTCCTTCATTTGAAATCCAATGCTTGGCTACATGCACATTGGAGAATTTGTTTTTGACTCTTTATCTCTAATGTATCTTATCAGTTAGAGTACTTGGCACTTTACCAATGTTACCTCTCCTCTTTTTCCCCTTTGAGATGATCTCCTGTGCTCTGTTATGCATGTATTTCAGTGCATAAAAAAGCATTTTAGTTCAGCTTCACATCTGTGCTTCATTAAGCTACTTTAGCCTTTGTAATATTATAAGTGCAATAACACATCAATATTCTTCACAGAGAATTCAGAATGTATAGATTTGGTGGATATTTTCATCTAAGTTTCTGGGGACTGGGGGTGGGAAGGAGTGGGCACTGTTTTTCAGAGCAGGAAAAGGACCAGTTTCTAAAGTAAACTGTTTAAACTGTGAAACTGCACCGTTTCACAAAGTCTGACATTCCAAGTCAGCTACTTTTTTCCATATGCCTACTGACAATCACATTTAATTTATACATAGATATTAATATAATCCCCCCTCCATGACCCAATCAAAATCAAGAGTGAATCTCATCTGTTTCAGTCTAACAAGAACCTCCATACCCACAGTGTAAAAAAAAATCTACCTGAAGGTCACCTTCTTTCTATTTATGAAGGGATTTGCATACTTTGAGATCTCTCACTTTCCCTTTTCTCCCTGCACCAATTACTTCCATTAAGAAGAACATCCAAAGCAAGGGTAAGTTCCTGAAAAATCAGCAGTACTTTAAGCAAGGCAAAAGGTAAAGAATAATCTTCAGAAGCAAATATCCTTATTGGGGCTATGAATATATACTGCAGCAGATAACCATTTCCACAATGGACTTAAGACATGTTTTGAGCAAGAGGACAGATCTCTGTTGTTTAGGAAATGATAAACAATTCTAATTTTGTAAAACAGGTCAATAAGTAATTCTACTCACTTCAAATTCTTTAGAGCAAACAAAACAGACTTATCTTTAAAATCTGATTTTTATTTCACACAGTACTTGAAAGACTGGAGATGCCTTTTTGCTTATGCCAGTCAAAATTTCTTTTACAGGATATTGTTTTAAGCCAAATAGTAGATGACAAGTTTGCTCACTTCTCCTCTAAAGTATCCCTAAAAAATTCATAATACTTTTGTATGAGTTTCTGCAGTGTAAAAATAGACATCCTGTATCACAAACTCATACAAAATGCATCAGTGCTTTCAAAATTAATGTAATATCATTTTGGAAAGACAAAAATAGCAGTCAGTCAAATGACTAAACCCTAAACTGTCACATGGTTAGCTGAAGTTTTCTTAAACAAAGCAGCCTATTTAAGTCATGATGACACATTCTAACTGCATTACAGAAACAAAGGTACTCCATAATTAATACTGAAGGAAGTTCCTCATAAGCCTTCCCACTACTTAGTGGGATCTACACCCACTTCACCAAGACAGAAGCACAAAACATGCATTGGACATAACCATCAAGTATTATATGAAGGTTGCTTTTTTCTTCTGTCTTGCTTAACATTGAGGACTACTTTGTGGTGTACTAGACTAAGGAAACAAGGGATACTTTTGTAACAAACTCCAAGGCATTTTAAATACTAGTGATCTTTGTAAACTATCCCCACAAAAAAAATTGTATCCATAGTCTAAAAATAAATAAAAAACTATTTTATTTCCCTGGATTTCCCCATATGCCTATCATATGTACCAGAAATTAGATCAGCCCTTCACAGCATTTTGTCAAGGCATTGTAGCATTTCTGGTTGAAATGCTTTCATGTTCTCAAACCAAAGCATCTCACCTTAGAGATTATTGCAGTGAACATGTATTTTTTTAATTGCTATAGTCATTTCACACACACATAACCTTCATTTTTGATGCTTGGTATTTTTGCCAAGGGAACAGATAATTACTTATATTTATTTAGGATGAATCCATTGCCATGATTACTTCACAAAAGTCAGCTTATAATTGCAACCATAAAGTCTGTGCGAACAGGTAAAAAGCCTGGGCAAAACCACAAACAGGTATTTGCTAATGGAATACTCTGTGACAAACTTCAAACCTTTTCAGAATGCAATTTTTGTTATATATTGTGGTTTTAAAAATTTTTTTTTGTGAAATTATTTCTATATGGACTACAGGCCTTCTGACCTGAAACTAAGAATTCCCCTGAAAATCAACTACAGAAGGGAGTGGTGGTCAAGCTATCACTGTCTTCTGTATTAAAGACAGCTAGGTTTCACGTACAGATGTTTTAACCAGCATCAGGTTCAATAACAACGATCTGTTCTTTCTCCCATAACATTGGGATCATTACAAGTTATCTGCTATATTGTTGTATGTCACCCCTGGAATTCCATATAAGTACAGTGCAGCTGTGAGCCATCAGACATTTCAAAAGCCATTAAACTAAAAATAACTTATTCTTTCAGATAAAGTGGGTTGCTATCATTGGTTTAGCAGGAGCTGTGACTGAAATTTCTCCTCTTGCTTCCCAGTAAGCATAAATGCTCTGTAATTTGCATGTTGAATAGAAATGATGATGGATAAAGTTATTATATTGTGCTTTTATTTTAATCTCTAACTTGTTTCCCAAAACCTTGGAGGCAAAATCTACTTAAGATAGCCTCAACCAAGTCAGTAAAGCACATTAGCCACTGTCTTTTACATTGGTGATCTTGGCCTGAAAGTATTCGGTCTGCGCTCTATAAACCACAGTTCCCTAAGACGTCATCTCACGTCACCTGGCTTCCTTCACATCGGAGATAATCAGCACATCCCCGCAGAGCCTGTACAGAACATAATTACGTAACCTACGCTCGTGACGTTCATTAAAACGGAGTGCAAAA